>JAECMU010011350.1:0-12404 GCA_016106625.1 Dracogyra subfuscus | reverse complement strand
TGGGAGCACTCAGACTAAGACCTAATGGGTTATACAACAAGAATCAGGTTATAAGAGTGCTCAGACTAGGAACTGAACAGTTGTAGAAGTCATGTCAACACAAAGTTGGCCAAATGTCTGCTGTCAGTTGATTGTCTGAGAATAGTATTAAAATTAACCATTTTGCCTGGGCAAATTGTACTGCTGACCATATTAGAATCTGCCTTTAGTCTTATCATTGCAATTGTATTCTGTCACATTCTGCAGCCACATACCCAGCAAGGGTGGGGTTGGGGGAATAAAATGGGTACTATCCAGGCTATTACCCACATACTGTGTTCGTTGAGAGCACATTTTACTGCTAATACTTGTTCTGTTTATACCTTAAAAGCTCTCTTGATAATTGTGTCGTGTAGAAGATGTTTTGTAAAGCTGTAGCTGATGTCTTGCCCGGACAAAGCTGCTTTTGTGATCAATAACATAAATTAATCAATCACATGTGCTGTTTTAATTAACACGTCTGTGTTGCCTATTATACATAATCAATAACGGATCTAGATGTTTTAATCATTTTATTGCATGGATTAACTGACAAAATAAGAAACCTATATCTTCCATATCAGTAAAATGGTTGTAGATGTCAATTTATCATGTCTCTTTGCCACTAAAATCAATCACTCTGATGCATGACATGATGTGCAACAATTTATTTATATTTATATTAACATGTTAACGTGTTAACTTGACATTGAGTAAGAAAACAATCTCATTGTTGATAGTTATTACCATTTCTGTGTTGCCATACAAACATAAATTACCACAGTTGATTAAATTTAAGATGTACAAAACATTTTAAAAACTTAATAGATTTTTATTATTTTTATTATTGGTATTCAAAAGTGAATAAAACTAAAATGTACATCTTTGACCTTGCCATTTAGAGGGAGCTATCACTGCCATCGCTCCCCTGAACTTAGTTCAAGGGGAGTAATTGTTAGCTTTCCTTAGTTTATTTCATGTCTAGGTTTGATATCTGGTATGCTATGAAATAATCCAAAACGATTTCAAGAATTTAATATTTGGGAAATTGTTCTTTCATGACATCTAGCACATCTAGGTTTACTTTGCAGCTGAATAGTTTGTTGTTGCCCATCTTGCCATTGTTAGAAGCTTTCCAGGCATCATTATCTAAAGTCAAGTTTGTGCTTTATGTGAAGCTTTTTATATGACTTTACATTAATTTTGAAGCTTTAAATTGTTGCTGGGTTTGTTTGTTTGTTGTTGAGGTTTTTTTGTTTGTTGTGTTTTTCTTCTTTTTTTTTTTTCTTTTTTTTTTTGGTGGGGGGGGGTAAATATTTTTGCAAATCGAATCTTGGAACTTGGTTGCTTATCAACACCCCTATAGGCAAGAATATTTGTGTGGTATCTCATTGGGGATGGAGATCACTACCTCTTGCCAATTTACCCACCAAACATTCAACTACTAATATTGGTGGTAAATGATTAATGCAGTTTTGTCATAATATTTTCAGTGACAAGAAGTCGGGAACTCTAGTCCTTGTTTGTGAACTGATGGATATGAATATTTATGAGTTGATACGAGGTGAGTGTCTTTGTTTATAATGTGGTGTCAAAATTCACCAGATTTATTTCATTATCATCACGAGCAAAGTGGTCTGATTTTTTCATATACAGGGCTCGAACATAAGAATTTGTCACCTACAGCATTTCAAAACATTTTGCCATGGGTGAAATGACCCTCTGGCAGCAGTTTTGAGCCTGCCTGTGGCAATGTTTTGAACAGTCACTTTTGCAGCTCAACTAAATATGAATGAAAGATTATTTTGTTACATGTAGACATTTCAAATGTACAAATGGTATTTACTGGCAGATAATGTATATATTTATATATATTTATTTTGCTGTTGTTGAGGTGTTTTACAATAATTTCATTCATCAGTACAAAAGTGCTATCAGTGATACTCCCAACCCACAGCGAATTACATCTCAATATTTATATAAGTTTGAGCCCTGCATACGTTTTCATAAAGGTTTGTTATATATTCATGGAAACCAACAACAGGAGAATATCTGCTAATAATTGAAGGCTAACAAATATTATATATGTGTGTTATAATGGTGGTGTGTACTAAAATAGGCTGTTGCATTTACAAGCTCATCTCACCACTGGTGCCAAATAGGCAAATGTTGTTCGCTGTTCATTCTTATGGCTCTTCTGTTGATAGGACTAGTAATATGAAATTATAAAATTTTTTTTAAAGTTTTCAAAATCAGGTCTAGTTTTGTAATAATCTTTTGCAGCACAAAAACTTTCACAATGTAGGTCTACTATATATGTTTCCTTTTTTAAGTAGGAAATTTTTTATCCTGTTTTGTCAATAGATTCAAATATTCAAGTAGATATATTCAGCTTGTCATGTTATGGAAATTTATCCTGAATAATTTTAGTTCTTACGTTTTCCCATCCATCAAAAGTAACCAATTAGTATTTGCTCTTTGCTGGAGAATAGGTCACCATAACAATTTGTTTCTTCAAAAGAACATATTTATATTCTCTAGAATTATTAATATTATATTAGCTACTTCATTATAAGTAAAAAAAATCCTATTGCTGTTGTTAATTATTTACTCGTGCTGTTAAACATATCTAATTTTTCAACAAGAGTACTGGGGTACTGATATACTATTTAAGGTTCTTTTGTTTTTCTTATTTTTCAAGATATATTTTATTATGGTTTAAATTTTGTATGACACTGAGAGTGATTTATTTGTAGGTAAAAGACATTACCTACCCGAGGGGAAAGTGAAACAATATATGTATCAACTTCTTAAATCAGTAGACCATATGCATAGGTAAGCTGTGGAATCTGGTAGAAGCTATGAATGTGGTCTCGTAGACGTAATTCCAGTATTTAGAAAACTAGTTGCTTTTTCTGGTAGTTTTTATTTGTTATGCTTAAAGCCAGTACTATCATAGTTCTGATACTGAAGTTAAAAAACATTTACCGTTAATTACAACAGATCCTTATCAAACCAAATTCTCAGAAAGATCTATCTAAACTTACCATGGCATATAAAGATTATATGCATCTATTGAATAAGAATTGTCTAACACAGTTTTCAGCAGTTTTTCACAATAAATATAATATAATATAATAAAATAAATGTAATTGGTGATTATATGGTAATACTGACTTTAAGCATATGATTTCAAACACAAGACAATTTTAACAAATTTGTTGTTTATGCATTAGCTTGTGAACTGACATTTTCAGAAGTTAATCTATATTTGTTTTAGTTATTTTATAACAGATTGAAGATTGTCAACTCAGGGTACTTTCAGCTCATAGCTACACAATAATTACAGGATATTATAAATAAACATTATCTAGAATCTAAATCAACTGTGGCACAAATTGAATTGTTTTTTTCTGTGAGGAATATAATTGAAGTTATTGTTATAGTAAAAATAATGTCTAGACTGTCTTTTTCAAATCGATATTTTTGAATTTTCATTAAAAAAACCCTTTTAAGCCAAAAGAAAACTTATACTAAAAGTATTAAGAATAAAATTGTATTCAAAACATTTGGGAAAATAATTAATTCTTCCATTGCTCATAAATATTTTCTTCAAGACCAGTGAGTTTAAATCTGTGTTTACTAAGCTCTATTGCTACAACAAAGTGTTCGTTTTGACTTGTGTTTGAAATATTTATTTAATTAGTTCCTGTCCTTCTCACTCACAACTTTGGTTGCTAGATGTTCATATTCTTCTGTTAGATTGTTCTGTTCTATTTTTCAGGGAAGAGGGAAATTTTGGATGAACAAACTGTTAAAAACTATTTATATCAGTTAATAAAATCTTTAGAACACATGCATAGGTAAGCATGGCAGAGTGCTTTGGTGTGGTACCTTCCCTTTAAAATATCTTCATTTCTGTGTTACTGTCTTGCCATTACTAAACATTTAACACTGCCAAATGTCTGGCCTTCTATTAATACATGTGTTTATTTGTATATGTTATATTGTATCAACTACTAAACATAATACGATACTAATGCATGCTATATACATGAGTATAATAAACAGCTGTTCAGCTATATATTCAGTTGTGGTTGAAATTCCAATGATCCAATGATCATGACCATTGAGTTTAGCTATAAAACCAATTACATTACTTTTATTAATCTATTATTCCGTGGAATTTTAAGTTGTTCATTTTGAATACAACAGGATTGAATCGGAATGACAAAACCATTATCCATGATCAAGACCAGATCTCTGCACAATGCAGAGTCCAATGGGTATTTGGCATAACAGTGGTTGATTTTATGAATCTCCTTCTAGAATATAGGAGGACAGCCACTCCTGAGGAGCAGAGCAGAGCAGATAATTTTGTTATGCTCATATACCACTAAGTTTTCAAGCATGTCTGTACCAGGTCCTGCCTCTGGTGACTCCTGAGAAGATACTTTACTGGTCAATATATCCTTCCTGCACAGCTAAAGAGGACTGCCACTCCCAGACTAGTTTACTAAATCAAAACTTCCCTAGTTCCACACAAAAGTATTTAGTCATACACCACTCATTTCAAGCACAATATGGTTTCATAAACTAATAAGAGGTTAAATCAAATTTATACATGGATTTTACTGACTAGATAAAAAAATAGTACTGTCACATTCGTCACCAAGGTCGGCACCTGCGCCTATGCCCATGACAGGCGTGCACTACACAGCTTGCTCTGAATGTGCATGTACAACCCTATAACCTGACCTGACCTGACATGCATCACCAATGGCAGGCATGACAGTCATCGGAGCACTATTTTAAAGCTTGCATAGTGTCAAACATTTATCCAAAGGGATGCTGTTATTTTCTCATACCCTTTTTTATTTATAGAACAGTTTCAATATTTTCCCCATTAAATTGCCACCACCTTTTTTTCTGAACAGAAGAAATAACATTTAAACCTAATTTAAATTTATTTATTAATTCTATAACCTATCATTATTGTTTTGGAAGCAGTTACAATAATATATAACCTTGTGTTTAGACTGGATTGTCATTACCTTTTGTTTCTGAACCCAATAAATAACATTTAAACCAAATTTTAATTTCTTTATTAATTCTATAACCTGTTATTTTTGTTTTGGAAGCAGTTGTAGTAATATATAACCTTGTGTTTAGACTGAATTGCCAATACCGTGTTTAAATAACAGTTAAAACAAATCCTTGAATGTTTGGGTTTTTTGCAGTAAAAACCTTTGTTATAATGTTCTACATGTGAATACTTCATTAGCAAGTTAATTAGTGTGCTATGAATAATGGATTGTTGTTGCAGTGCCTAGTACAGCAGAACTGGTTTACGAGACGGCTGGAGTTTCTTAACATTGTTTACCTGTGCACGCCACGGCAACATACCACTGGCTGGTTTTACATCACACCTACACAGTGTTTAGTGGCAAATCAATAGGGCAATTTTCTGCTCGTTTCGTATTCATGGCACAAAATACACAATCATATACAGGTTCATTGATCAAGTCTGTGGCAGTTAAGAAGAATATACCATAATTTTGTGAATGAAATATTATTTTTCTAATTGTGATCATGTAGTCTTAATGGCAGCTGGTCATTGGCACTGCTGTGAAAATTATACACTTCCCTACACATACTATATCATTGTTTTTATGAGTTTATAAACCATATTCTTTTTTTTTTATTCTTTTTTTTTTTGGGGGGGGGGGGAGTGTTTTTGGGTGGAGAGGGAGTGAGTACATTCCTACACACTCTCTGAAAGGATACATAAAAAATAAAGAATATTTAAAAAATCCCTTATTCATAACTTCAGATGTTATAACTGGAAAGAATTTTGCTTTAGCCAATTTTCGATATAATATTATGTAGCATACTGTAAATCAGGAAACGTTAGTAAACATAAAATGTTAGCAAATTTAATGAGGTCACACAAGACACTAATATTTCATGACGCTAAATTTAACAGACTGTTCTAAAAATCTTTTGTGTGATTGTTTTGTTGATGCTTAATTGAACACAACAGAAAAAGAAATGTTTTATTTAACGACCCACTCAAACATTTTATTTACGGTTATATGGCATCACACAAATTTAGAGAGGAAATCCGCTGTCACCACTTCATGATCTACTCTTTTTGTTTAGACCAGTCTCGGTGGCGTCGTGGTTAGGCCATCAGTCAACAGGCTGGCAGGTACTGGGTTCAGATCCCAGTTGAGGCATGGGATTTTTAATCCAGATACCGACTCCAAACCCTGAGTGTTTGCTCCGCAAGGCTAAGTGGGTAGGTGTAAACCATTTGCACCGACCAGTGATCCATCAAGGCCATGGTTTGTGCCTGTGGGAAGCGCAAATCTAAGATCCCTTGCTGCTAATCGGAAAGAGTAGCCCATGAAGTGGCGACAGCGGATTTCCTCTCAAAATCTGTGTGGTCCTTAACCATATGTCTGATGCCATATAACCGTAAATAAAATGTTTTGAGTGTATCATTAAATAAAACATTTCTTTTTTTTTACTTTTTAATTAGAAGCAAGGGATCTTTCGTATGCACCATCCCACAGACTGAATAGTAAATACTACAGCCTTTGATATACCAGTCGTGGTGCACTGGCTGGAGTGAGAAATAGCCCAATGAGCCCACCGACGGGGATCAATCTCAGAATGACCATGCATTGAGCAAGCTCTTTACCACTAGGCTATGCCCCCCACCCCCCCAAACACACAACAATGATGACATACTATTGATTAAATCAAAAGGATAGCGAATGATAATAATTAGAATGCATGATGTCAGAATTGGTCAAAAACATTATTTCAGCTGATCCTACAACTCAAGTTTATTTTTTTTCTTTCAGTTTTTGATATGACGACCTCACTAGTTTTATGTTTGTAATATGTCACTTATTTCAATTTCACTGAAGTTTAATATTGCTAATATTTTATGATTTACTGTATTTGTTTGAGAAAAAACATTATTAGCTGAATACTAAATGTTGTAGCAATATATATAAAAGATAGCAATTGGCTAATTCAACAAACGGCAGGGTGAGCTCTGAGTTATCTTCTCAACCATTGATTTTTGTCATTTTTCAACTGGCCTAAGCCATCGGACTAAACGCTAGTAGGGACATAGTTCATAGCCTGGTACCGACTCCAACCCAAAGTGCATTCTTAAGAGCTCAATGGGTAGGTGTAAGGTCATACACCCTCTTCTCTCTCACTAACCACTAACAATTAACAACTAGCCTGCTGTTTTGGACAGACAGTCCAGATAGCTGAAGTGTGTGCCCAGGACAGTGTGCTTGAACCTTAATTTGATATAAGCATAAAAATAAGTTGAAATAAATGTAATTTTCCAGTAAAATTATGCGGGTAAGCAATTTGACCAACCACATATCCACATCAAACATAAATAATATACCATAGTGGGAAACAGGTTCAGATTACATACTTGTTTCATTCTATTTCCGTGTACAATATAGTTTGTATTTTGAGCCCAGTTGGCAATATATCACTTGAGGAATATATATATCACTTGAGGAATATGTACGGCATATCACTCCCAGAATATGTCTGATAAACACACTGTCTGACGTGTTATCTGTCAAGTCTCATCATGACATTATGTGTGTATGATCTCAAGTGGGGACACTAATATCATGTGACACACAGGACTGCATACGTTCTTATTTCATACGATATTTGTGGCTTTTTCAGTGGCAGACAAAAAACATTTCATACTGATAGGCAAAAGAAATGCATCAGTGAATACAACTGAAAGGAAATAAATGCATATTTAATGAGAATTTGGCATATGTTATGTTACAATTGACTGTTAGGTGTTAGGTGATCTAGGAAAAAAAAACACCATACAGATAATTTGGCAGATTTTATCTTACAATTCACCGTTAGTTGTTAAGTGATCTAGAAAAGACAAAGGAAGGAAGGAGGAAAAAAATATTTTATTTAACAACTCACTCAACACATTTTATTTAGGGTTATATGGCATCAGACATATGGTTAAGGACCACACAGATATTGAGAAAGGAAACCCGCTGGCACCACTTCATAGGCTAGTCTTTCCAATTAGCAGCAAGGGATCTTTTATATGCACCATCCCACAGACAGGATAGTACATGCCACAGATTACACCAGATGTGGAGCACTGACTGGAATAAGAAATACCCCAATGGGTCCACTGATAGGGACTAATCTTACATCCCCGTTGAGTTATCCTAGATCGACAGCACATCAGACGAGGGCTGTACCACTGGGCTATGTCTCACTCCCAAAGAAACATTAACCATACATACAGTGTGTTGTGCTCTTTGATAACAATTGCACAGATAAGTGACCTTAGCCTTCAACAGTGATTTTGAGTTACTCCATTTCACAGAAGAGGCGGGACATAGCCCAGTGGTAGAGTGCTTGCTTGATGTGTGATCAATGTGGAATCGATCCCCGTTGGTGGGCCCATTGGGCTATTTCTTGTTCCAGCTTGTGCACCATGACTGGTATATTAAAGGCTGTGGTATTTACTACCCTGTCTGTAGGATGTGCATATAAAAGATCCCTTGCTGCTAATCAAAAAGAGTAGTTTATGAAGTTGCAACAGCGGGTTTCCTCTCTCAATATCTCTGTGGTCCTTAACCATATGTCTGACACCATATAACTGTGAATAAAATGTGTTGAGTGCATCGTTAAATAAAACATTTCTTTCTTTCTTTTTCCATTTCACAGATTAAACAAAATTAGTGACAAAAACCAACACAAGCTATCATCTTTATACATTTTTCAGCAGTTAAAAGCAGTATTTAGAATGGTATGAAGATTTATAATTTACAGTTGTTAAGATCTGTATAATTTTTAGGATGATATTAGAATTTATAATTTATGGTTGTTAAGATCAGTGGTTAGAATGGTATTAAGATTTATAATTTATAGTTGTTAAGATCTGTATTTAAAATAGTCTTAAGATTTATAATTTAAAGTTGTTAAGATCTGTATTTAGTATGATATTAAGATTTATAATTTAATGTTGTTAAACTCAGTATACTATTTAGAATGGTATTAAGATTTCAGGCTTTCTACAGGAAAATATTTTGAGGGTACATAATAACAACAAGACAGACTATATTAGGTTTCAAATGTTTTGAAACTGGACATTACATGCTATGCTCTTTGCCAAATATTAAACAGTAGTTCTCTAATTATAATCTATCTAAACATTATACAAATATATCCATTAATTTTCAAGATTTTCAAGTACATAATATTACCCTCCATACCCTGTGGCAAACAGCCCTGGATTTATAATTTACAATGGTTATGATCACTACCTAGAATAGTATTTAGATTTATAATTTACAACAGTTATGATCACTATTTAAAACAATATTAAGATGGTCAAAAATATTAAATATGGTGGTTCTAACTTGAACAGTTAAATGTCTACTAACTAATCTAACCTATGCTCAGCCAAATGTTTTTAACTGAATGTTTGTGAACTATTTTGACCGATTCTTGAAGTGGTCATTCAGTTTGGTGTGTAGCATAAAACCAGTTTATTAAGCACTAGTGACAAATGGCTGACTGATTTTATCTTTGATTGTACTAGTTCTGGGACAATATTTAGTTGGTGACTTACTTTTGCCTTCTGGTATATATGTTATAATACGACAGAGCCACAAGGCTCTGATCAAAACAGGCACCGACTTGAAAATAATTGTATATATACAGGTATATGTACACAGTGTGTGCATTCAACTCATTGTGGTAATGTTACAATCTATATATATGTGCTCCATGCTCCCTTTTGTGATAGGTACCAGACTATTTTACACCCAGTATCTAGTGTGTTTGTATACATGTTGGATGTCATTAAAGATAATTCATTCATTCATTCATTCATTCATTCATTCATTCATTCATTCATGTGTGATCAATCTAGGATAATCCTCATTGGTGGACTCGTTGTTTCTTGTTCTAGCCACTGAGTCATGATTGGTATATCAAAGCCCGTGGTATGTGCTATTCTGTCTGTGGGATGGTGCCTCTTAAGACTATATGTCAAAATTACCAATGTCATTAAACAAAACAAACTTTAGCTTAATTCATCAATATTTCCATCCATCCATCCATCCATCCATCCAATCCATCCAATCCATCCGTCCATCTGTCCGTCCGTCCGTCCATCCGTCCACCCATCCATCCATCCATCCATCCGTCCATCCATCCATCCATCCATCCATCCATCCATCCATCCATCCATCCATTCATCCATCCATCCATCCATTCAAACCTTCCATCCATCCATCCATTCATACAGTCCATGCATCCAACCAGTCCATGCATCCATGCATCCATCCATGCATCCATCATTGGAACAACCATCCATCCTTCCATTCATCTAATCCTTCCATCCAATCCTTCCATCCATGCATCGATTGATCCATGCATCGATTGATCCATCCATCCATCCATCCATCCATCCATCCATCCATCCATCCATCCATCTATCCATCCATCCATCCATACACCCACCCACCCATCCATCCAACCAACCAATATCTAACCAACCCATCCAATCCATCCATCCATCCATCCATCCATCCTTTCATTCACACACACACAATTCTAAATACAGATCTCAATGAAATGTTCTATAAATGTATTTTAAAGATATCTAACATAAGATGTCTGGTAGTTCTGATCATTATTTAAGATGGTCTTTCAATATGTCAGACATCATGGTTCTATAAACTTTGACAATACGGCAAGTTTGTACTGGCCATTAGCCAAACCGTTAGGACACTAACCTCGTGTGGGGTTTTTGGTCCTTTTGTGAGGTGATATTATATAAATAGAGCGTACACACACACAATATTATTATACTGAGATCTCAACAAAATGTTCTGTATGTTTAATTGTGTGAAGTTGTTGTCCGGTGGGTTAAGTGTACAGTGTTGTGTGCGTAGTAGACTACAGGCAACTGGCATTCTAAATGTAATATAGCTGGCTTCAGTAGTGTTGAGGTTAAGTGTTTGGACTCATAGATACTGGCTTTAACATCCTGGTTCACTCAATGGGATATTTTATGTTTTTTTGTTAAATATGATTTATATCCCATCTCGTGAAGTTTGCAATCATATCTCACGAGTCACACTTAGGCAACGAGTGTGATATGATTGCAAACTTCATGAGATGAGATATAAATCATATTTGACAAAAAAAGAAATGTTTTATTTATTAATTTACCTTTATTTTCAAAATACCAACAGCAAAATAGTCCCAGCTTTCTTACAGTGAAGATAACACTTTCTACAGTGACGATAACACATTTTAGAGTGAAAAGTGAAATTTTCACTCTAATATGTGTTATCATCACTGAGTGACTGATAACACTTTTATTTCACTGACATTTTAAGATATTTAATATGACATAATAAACTATTAAATATTATTTTTTACACTAGCTTCAGATAACAATACCAGAGCACATTATTTAATCTGCGGCTGTTAGATGTTCACTACCGGCCTCGGTGGTGTCGCTATTATTTTTTTTAAATTATTTTTTTTGTTTGTTTAACGACGCACTCAAACACATTGTAATTACGGTTATATCGGCATCAGACATATGGATATATCGAGAAAAAACCCCAGTGGTTGTGTCGCTATTAAGCCATCAGACAAAAAGCTGGTAGGTTCATAGCCCAGTACCAGCTCTCACCTACAGTGAGTTTTATTGACTCATTAATTAGGTTTAAGACCACAACACTTGACTTCTCTCTTAGTAACCACTAACCCACTGTCTTGGACAGACAGTCCAGACAGCTGATAGAGGTCTGCCCAGGAAAGCATGCTTGAATCTTAATTGGAAATAAGCACAGCAATAACTATGAATTAATGAAAGCATGTGTCTGATGCCAGCCTCAGTGGCTTAGTGGTTCAACTGTTGGATTATAAGGCTGGTAGGTAGCGACTCCAACCCAGGGCAAATTTAACTTCATCAGTATGGAGGTGGGACGTAACCCAGTGGTAAAGCAATCATTTGATCTAATCCCCATTGGTGGGCCCATTGGGTTATTTCTCATTCCAGCCAGTGCACCATAACTGATGTAACAAAGGCCATAGTATGTACTTTCCTGTCTGTGCCAGACTGTGGGATGGTGCATATAAAAGATCCCTTGCTACTAATCAAGAAGAGTAGCCCATGAAGTGACGACAGTGGGTTTCTACTCTTTATCTATATATATCTGTGTGGTCCTTAACCATGTCTGATGCCATATAACTGTAAATAAAATATCTTGAATGCGTTATTAAATAAAACATTTCCTTTCTTCCATGGGTAGGTGTTAGACTTCTCTCTC
>JAECMU010011346.1:0-27387 GCA_016106625.1 Dracogyra subfuscus | reverse complement strand
GGAGGTTGACGGAAAAAACAAATAGTTTGACATCAAAACACAACTTGTTTTTTGGCAGTAACTTGTCAACCATATAACTTTGTCAATAAAAATAAACCTGTTGCTTTCGTAGGTAGAAGGAAGGAAATGTTTTAACGACACACTCGAGCTTTTGTTGGAAGACATATGTATAAAACAATTTTCATATCTAATGCAGTGTTATCCTTTTTTCTTCAACTACATTTTATTTAGGGTTTTTTCCAACTGAACAAAATCCTCTTTTAAGTGTCACCAATATGTCATTTGTTTGCATGCTTCATATATACAACAATGCATTTCAGTGGAATGCCCATAGTTTCTATTTATGCCTCACAGTATACCAATGGAAACTAGGAGAAACAATTTTTATTATAAAATAGGAAGCCTTCGAATCTTTTTCAATACAAAAACAAAATCCATCCTTTTAAGCCAAACATTTTCAAGTTTCTCCATTAAAGTTATTAACAGTGAATTAAAATACACGACTATACTTGTAAAGCCAAACATTTTAAAGTTTTTTCCATTAAAATTAACAGTGATGCATAATACAAGACATTACTTGTTAACATTGCACGTTATGCTGCTGATTTCCCTGCACTACAGTCACAGTTCTTGTTCCTACTCCTTTTCAAGATGAGGGTGTCAAACCCTGAAATATTCAGCTCGCACATGTACAACAGAGTATTTAGCTAGTACACCTGGGTATGTAGCTGTGGGAAGGGTAAACAGAAATCTGATGCTGATAATCAAAGGTACAAATACATAACTAAAAATATTGTTCATAAGTTTTTTAAATTTTCCATCAAATAATTTAAAATTATCACTTTATAAATGTAAATAATCTCAATCACAACAAATTAACAAAGCAGTGTACTAATAGGTATCAAATTATCAGTAAAATGGACAAAAGTACTCAGAATATCTACAACAGTCACATTAACATATAAACCGGTGTTCATCATCAATATACAAAATACAACAAGATATTAATAGAACAGGTTCCCATTTAGAAGATGGTAATTAATCAAGAATATGCATGACAGGACTAACAAATATTTAAGAACATAAAACAAAAACATTTTCCCATCATTCGTTTTTTATTTTCACCAGTTAACAGCAATGTACAGCAGGTGAATTGGTATACATTAAAAATAGTTCTATCTGAAATGTGTACATGATGAACAAAGAAAGCTCAATGGACTGTCTTTCGAAACAAACGGCAATTTACAAGCATCCAAAAAAAGAAAGAAGTATGAGGTTACAAATAACTTGTGAAAATTCTAGGAGATATGATGGCATTTCAGTGGTGACAACGCAACAACAATGGAGAGTCCAAAATTCATATCTCGATCTATATTTTACCATACAAGATAACACGCAAGAAACCACATACTGCATGGTCACTTTATATGAACACAAATCAACACCAAGTATTTCTTTCTTTTTTCTTTTTAAAAATAATAAATTCCCTTATTTTTAACTTTTCAGGTGTAATGCTAATGAATTTTAAAACCTATTTTTAAGTAAAGTTGTGGGTTTTTGATTGACCAATATTTTATAGTTATAGAAATATTTACTATGTAGTACTATTAAAATAAATAAATAACTGTAAACAGTATTAACTCTTAAAGTTGTGTGGCCCAATCAATTAAGAATATAACCAACAACCTTCATGATCACAATTATTTTTAATACAAAACTGTTAAATTTCTAATATCAATAAAAACAAAAGATGCTATTCTTTGTGAAAACAAAACTGCGGGAATCTAACTAATTACAACTGAGGTTAGGTGATGTGCAAATGTTCGATATTCCAATTCTAATCCTCACATTCCCTGTTATGTTACATACAATAAAACAATAAAAACAACCAAAAATGTATTACAAGTTATTTTTAAACTAGAGCTTAATTTAGCTAAGTTTTAATATACATGTGGCAATATAAAATTTACAGTCAGCTTCAATACATACTAAAATACAAACATAGCAAACACAAGCTGTAACAAGTCAAACGTTCCAAAAATAAAATATATCCAACGATCAACTCAAGCCTTATTCTTTTATTAATAAATACACTGTTTCGTATTGAAATATATTCTAGTTGTATAGGTATATATACACACACACAGATAATCAAATCTATATATTCCAAACAGCAACATTCAAGGAAATGTCCATTTACAGCTTTCCAATTAACAATGTTCACAAATTAACAGTAGAAAAAGAATAACTCTGGAGTGACCACATTTCATTACTTTGGAAAATTCATTCACACTTCTTCTCTTGCCTTCAACTTTCACTGTGAACTGAATTATTTTTAAGAAAATGTTTTCTCCAATTGATTTGATTCTAGCAGGAGTTATATTTTGTTTGTTTGAAATTGTTCACGGTGTAAAAATATACAAGAGTACAACCAGGATTAGCCTATCTATAGCCAAATTATCTAAAATGTGTAGTGGCTAGCTACATTTGTTATTTGGCAAAATCAGCTACATGTCAATAATTTTTCAAGAAATCCTCTATATCAGAAAATCGGCTCAGACTAATTCTTTTCCAGTGTAAGCAGTGGTACAATATTGATAATTTTCTTCAGAAACACATACTATAGCAAAACTTACTCCCAACCCCCCAATACATCTTTGAAATGGAAGAAAAAAAAGAAAAAAAGTTTTATTTCATAATACAGTAATTCCACGTTATTCATGTGAAAATTTGACATATTGGATTTTTGTGTTTTAAATTTCCACAACACTGGTGCTTTTGGAAAAACATACCACAGAAGACCAGGCGTGACATTCAGTTATTCATTCAATGCATCCATGTCCTGGGTTGGACCACTGGCTATCCAGAGACCGGACCTTGGATGGATATGCCTGAAACATTAGTGGTATAGGGGCATGTAAAAAAAAACCCCACTCTCTCTCTTTCCCTCAATACATCCATGCCCGAAACCTTTGTGGTATAGGGGCATGTTAAAATACTCGAAGTCAATACATCCCATACATGGCTTTTTAAAGGCATTAAAATACAAGGTTATTTGACAATCTATTGTGTGGCCATGGAGCAGTTAACGAGCACTTGACTATCGTCCCAAAGACTTGGTAGTTTGAATCCAGAACATACCACTAATATTAGTTCAATAACACATACCTAATCCCCCAACTATTCCAAGTTATAATCTGCAAGAATAAATCTTGATGTGTTTTACACTTCAACCTAGAAAGCTACTGCTTACAGTAACAGCTAAAGTAAACCTCTTCCGTAGCAATTTAATCAACCTTTAATATAATGTGTACAACATAGTCAACGAAGAGTTTCACTATTTCCCAGTTTATTCTGACATAGCTGTATGATAACCAAGGTGAAAAGTCCAGCAGATACTGTGTTTAATGCACTGTATACTAGTCACGGTGAAAAGTCCAGCAGATACTGTGTTTAATGCACTGTATACTAGCCACGGTGAAAAGTCCAGCAGCTACTGTGTTTAATGCCCTGTATACTAGCCACGGTGAAAAGTCCAGCAGCTACTGTGTTTAATGCAATCATGTTGAACTTGTTAGAACACTACAGTGATCTATTCTTAAGTCAAGTGTCTCCAAGTCACTTTGATTGGTTCTATTTCACATATGAGCAAACATGCTTTTGTTATAACTCTTCTTAAATTATTTATCCCATTCCTTTTAAGCTATTAATATATTAAATTAGTGCATAGTCCGATACAGTGTTGCTCAGCTTGCTCTAGGTCTTCAGAGATTTAAATTCAGCAGAAAATCATCCACACATACAAACAAATTGTCACTATACAACCTCACTTCAACAAGTTATTAAAATCATGTTACCAACACCACCTCAACAAACCTATGACCAAATACATATAACCAATGGCAAAAAATAACAAGTATGAAGTAGGCTCCAATACAAATTAAAGAAGAGTTTTAAGCTGCATCTAAAATACTGTTAACAATTTGATGGATTTGTCTTAAAAATGTGTGGTCAAATTCAATGCAAAAACCCAAACAACCAATAGTAATGCCAATTCTCGGACTTGATTTTTGATGAAGGAATCATAAACAGTTTGCAAAGTCAGCTAAATATTTTTAATGATCTGGAGTGCAGCAGTTTAAAAGTCTGCACTGCCTACATCAATGCCAGCCCGCCATTCCTGAATTAGAACTGTACGAGTCTCTTCCACGGTTATCCTGTCCACCAGCATACCCCCGTCCGAATCCAGCACCCTGCTGTCGTGGAAATCCCGGTGGAGGACCTGGTGGTGGTCCCGGGGGCACACCTCTCCCTCTCCCTCTTGCTGTAGAATCGAAGTAGGGCATCGGTTGCGTGTTTGGAATGTTTGTAATGGAGGTGTCTGTAAAACTCTCTCGAGAATCTTCCGAGCTAAAACTATACTGTGATTGAATCCTGGTAGAAGACACAGTTTGTGTCACACTAGAGTTCCCAATGCTTGACACTGGTGGTGGTATACTAGAATTGCCAATGCTGGAAATAGGAGGTTCGAAGTTTTGATAGTTCTGCGAGCCGTAAACCTGTCCCGAGCCGACCACAGACACTGGGCCAGGCACATTGGAGACGCTATCAGTGTTATTGTTGGCCAGTGTCGGCCTCACCTGGGTGCCTCCCATAGTGACAGGAATACCTTGCTGCGCCAACAGCTGAGCCAGTGCTGCCTTCACTCCAGCGTGTTTATCATACCCAGGCTGAACGGCACCCGACGTCTGAGGCAACGTGTTCGTAAAACCAGAACTAGCGACACTCAGACTGCTTGAAAATACTGAAGTCTCGCTAGCCCCGGGGTGGGAGTAAGCCGAACTCTGTTGATTGTCGACGCTGTAACTAGTGTCCTCGTGTCTGTGTTTCGGGACGGTATCTACGGGGGATGTGAACACTGTTGAAGACGGCAAGGGCTCTCCCCTCTCTTTCGCCTGCTTTACAACCGATGCAGCTTCCATCAACTGCTGTTTGAGGTTATCCAGCAGCTGCGTGGTTTGCTGATCAACAGAAATGTTCAGACTCTTGGCAATCTGCTTAATACTGATCCCACCTTGCTGCGACTTAAGAAGCTCAATCAGCTGTGACAACTGAGCTTGTGTAGTCTTACCACTGATCGCCTGCTCCTTGCTGTGACTCGACTTCTCGTGGCCGAATCCATCACCGCTGCCGCCACCACTCTCCGGTGTCTCAGCTTTCTTAACGGCTAAACCAGGTATAGAATCTTTTGAATTTCCATTTCCATACACGTAAGATTTAACATCACCTGCTGAGGTCCTCCTGAGACTGTCATGCGATTCCCCCGAAGCTCTCGTGTCGATCGGGGGTTTTGTATCTTTCCCTTGCGATCCACGACCCAAAGGTGCAAGTTTCATAGATTGTGGAGTAGTTGATTTTGAGGGAACACCACCCATTTCTTGCTCCTTTCTCATCTGTTCTCGCATCAATTTTTTTCTGTTCTTACACCATAGTTCGTGACAATCCTGATCTCTTGGCAAACTGAAAGAAAATGTTTCATTATTGAGACGACAAATACAATAAACATCTAAAACCTTTCACTTCAAATGAATTTTCATTAATAAGAGGGCAACAGAGTAAATATACAAAATTATTCATTTGACATAATACTGACCAACTGCAAGCAAGTGCATTAAGTTTACCTCAGTTGTAATGTTTTATATGACGGACACAACAAAGACAAAAATGTTTTTAATTAAATAACAAGTTAAAAACAGAAATACAGATTTTATAGCATGATATACCCAACATGTCATAGCCTTAGAAGTGGGGGTGGGGAAATCAAACAGTTGTCCATTAATACTGAAAATGTCACTAAAAACAATTAAGTGTGTCAGACGTCATTTGCATTTTACTTTTAAAATGTTTATTTTAATCTTCCGAGTACTGCAGGCGAGATATCTCGCCCGACGTCACGTCAGTTGACATTCTGTACACTGTATATAGTGCATTTCCCAATTCATATTTCCCACAATTTTTCACAGGGCACTTACCATAAACAGAAATGTAATTAAACAAAAAAGATTTCCGGTCAAAATGGTGGATTTTATTTTGATTTTTTCAACTGAAATTTTTAGTTCAAAAAGTTTTTTTCGGCAAGTATTTTCGCTTGACAACAATGGTGGCAAGTCGCAGTCATTTTCAGGGATCGATAGCTGATTTAATAACAAATTTGAATGTTTTTCCAACAACATAAATCACTAAATATTGCAATATGAATTGTAGTTCGGGTTTAAAAAAATTCTGTCCAGAAAACAATTGTTATCCGGAATAATGGACATAAATACTGGACAGCTGGCCACAAATACCCGTAAGTAAATGCAACTTTTTCAATTATTTTTTTTGCTATCGCCATTATCTGATCTAAAAATAATTAAAATGAAACAAAACCCACGAAAATAATACTTACCGATTGATATATGAACTTTATTTCATGTATTTATAAAACATTTAAGTGAATGTGAGTAAAAATTATAAACTTGTACCCACTCAACGTGGTTTTTGTTAAAAATTAATCCAATAGTCTAAACATTAAGGACAAAACATGAAAATCACAATAGGTTAAGAATAAAAGGAAACAGTTTGTGCAATTTAAACAAGTCAAGACAGGATAAAACAAATAATTGCATGAAAATTCTACATTGTTCAGCACATAACTCTGAAAATGAAACAAATATTATCAGATATATTATCAGTATAGGCTACGAATCTCCAAATCTGATACCATACAACTTTTGTCAATCAGTTGATATCTGAAACACATCTCCAAATGTTAGACACAGAAAACACCAATATTTATTACAATGAACAAATAAACAAAACACCATTAACCTGAAAAACAAGATTGAGTGTAAGGATCTGTAATAAAATAAGTAGTTCAAAAATTCTTGTAGTAGCTATGTCTGTATTCATACAAAGCCCTGTCTTCACGAAACAGGAGGTGCGACCATTTCAACAAAACAACAATGAATAAATTACAAATACTTTTTTTTTTTTAAAGTATAAATCCTGTTACATCCATACTCCTATCCATCAACGTGGCTATGGCAAGTACAGTGGAATAGCTACTTACTCTGGTGGCGGTATTCTTGCTGGAATGATATCTCGTAACCACGGACAACCCAGTCCCTGTTCTGCCGTACATCTCCGGCCTGGGTCCAACTCCAGCATGTGATCCATCAGGTCTAAGGCAAGCTTTGGCAGGCTTTGAAAAACAGTAACAAGTCAATTGATGCCATAAACACAATTATGCAACAACACACAAAACAGTCATTTGTATGCATGTCCTAGAACACAATTTTACAATATATAGCCTCCATATGTACCAATTTTAAAGAAAAGAATCTTATGTTCAAACTGGATATTTGTTTAACTTTACAATCTTATATTCTTGTTATTGTAAATCAGGAAATGTTAGTGAGCATAAAACATTAGCAAATTTAGCGAGACCATACAAGAGGCTAATATTTCATGACGTTAAATTTAAAAGAGATGTACAACAGATTTAAAAAAAAAAAAAACTTGCGATTGTTTTGTCTGTGATTAACGGACTTCTCAACAATGTTTCAATACTACTGATTAAACCAAAAGTATAGCGAACAAAAATAGTTACTGCAATTTTTTACTAAGTTGTCTGTATCAGGGGATCAAAAATTCCATCATCCGACGCGCGTGCGAAGTGGAATTTTCATGTCAGGCAAGTAATTATGTTAACTGCATATGCCCGATGATAAGTGACTAATGTAACCCCTAAAACCTTTCTTTAATTTTGTTATAAATACCAGTAAAACCTTTGGAAAGAGTTTCAATTGTCCAAACATTTACATAGCTCATAGGAAAACTAATCCTCAATATAAATCCTGGAACCATCAGAACTTTAAGAGTTATTCCCCTTTTACTATCGACTAACATTGTTAATTTCCGTCATTGAACGTACGACTGAATTCGTACAAGTAATCGATTCGATGATTGTCAAACTTTGAAACAGCTTATATAAAAATAAAGTATGCATGCCTTGTGTGCACAATCAAAATGTGTAATCCTTGCAAACATGGTATACAGTTTTATTATTGTCATATTCAAATTAAATTAGACTTTATCGCAGTTCAGGAATCTGCTCTTTGCAAATGAACAGGTTTTTAATTTAGATATAATAAACCTTGTTGCAGAACATATTTAATGTTTTTTCAGTACTTTGCAAATTTAAATGTACTTTCGTGTGAAATGAATAGGTAAGGTGAAATTACATTTCATTAGCCCTATCTCATAACGATGACAAGTTAGATTTCATTAGCCCTAAACCACAATCATCATGATAGTGTGATGCCCTCTAAGCATACAAGAATACCTTCAGTTTTGTCTGCTTTATTAATAATTTTACCAAATAAATCAAGCTCAATAAATTAAAAATACAAGGCTGCAATCGATGTACACCCTTCTCCCCTGCTCTTATTTACCAAGCCTGCACTATTTAAAAGCATTTGCATGTTCACAAGGAGCCCAGCCACTACTGTTTTCGAGACTTTTCTCAACTATGAACACTGTTTTGGGGCAGAGAATGTTAAATAATACAAGTTGGTACAAGTTTAGTGAATTAAGCCCCAGGTTAAAATATATAAAGTGAAACCCCTAAAAACTGGAATTCCTACAAAATCGTTTTTCATGGTTCCTTTTCAAATATTAGCCTAGATCAGATCTCTGTAAGCCAGATACCCCATAAAACCAGACTTTTTACTTGGTCCTGTGGGTGTTCTGTTTTGAGGTGTTTCACTGCATATGAAAGGACCTGTAAAAGTTCAAGACTAGGACGTACAATGAAAATTCTTCTCGCAGTCGTCTCCTGTATTGGCGTTTTGGTTTGAATGTGTGAAAGAGAGGCAGCTTGATCACATCAGGCCACACAGCAGGGCAGGGAATTCCACACGTTTTACTTATCAGCTCCAGTTGCAGAAACTCCTGGTTCGCTTGGAAAATCGGTTTTCTTGTGAACAATTCACCCAGGATACAACTGAAAGAATCATAATTTAAAAAAAAAAAAAATTTTAACTCCAATTTTCTACATGTATGTGAAACAGACATCAATTTATAAGTGATGGATTCACCAAGGATACAACTGAAAGAATCATAATTTACACAAATTAAATTTTCAACTCCAATTTTCTACATGTGATACAGACATCAATTTACAAGTGATGGGAATCTGATGAAATTTTGTGATCAATCATCAGTTTGCAATGACCTGTTCAGAAATCCGCCTTCAAAAAACTGTGCACTACTTTCAATTTTTTACTTAATCCCAAGAGATATTCCAAATTCAATAGCACTCAAATAAGCCCCCTCCCGCTACCATTTTGGACAGGCTGCTGGTGATGCCTTGCACTCGTCAGTATGGGCAGTCCCCTCTCCCACCCATCCAAACCCTTTTTCTGTCCTAGATGGAAGAAATAGCCACACCTGCAATCAGGGCATATAAAACCCTATGACCTGACCAGACCATTCCATATATTTGTCAGCAAACCGCAGTCCTACCGATATAAAACAGTGACATTCATGTAAAGAAATGCCTTACCCAAGACTCCAGACATCTATGGCAGGTCCGTATCGCTCCTCCCCCAGCAGCAGTTCCGGCGGGCGATACCACAACGTGATCACCTTGTTAGTGTACAGTCGATCCCGGTCGTCCGCACAGTAAAAACGTGCCAATCCCAGGTCAGCCAGCTTAATGTGCCCTCTAACAAACAAACAAACAACCAACCGTTAAAAACAAACATCTTTCTTTACACAGCTTTCAATTACGATCCATTTAAATATACTGCACTTCTAATTATACTGCACTTCTAATTATCTTTTTCATAATTATCTTTAATCTTTTAAAGAACTTTAATTTACAAGATGCAGTTAAAAACATTTTTATTGAAAGTAAATAAAGAGGATAGTGAATGAGCTTACCTGTTATTCAAGAGAATGTTTGAACACTTAATATCTCTGTGTAAGAAATTCTTTTTATGACAATAATATAAACCATCTAGCAGTTGCTTCATAAAAGAAGCTATATGGTCTTCTTTAAAATTGACAAATCCTGATTCGAGAAGTCCCATCAAATCGTGGTCCATGTACTCAAACACCAGATAGAAGGCACCTGGCAAATATAAATAATAATTTATTACTAAAAATTAAACGATTTATCTTTAAAAAAATAAAATAAAATAAAAATAAAAAAAATTATTGTTTGTTACAATGGTCAAGTGCTACAATGTAAATTCTTTATTTTATGACTCAACATTTTCCAGAAATAATTATTTTACACTTTAAATTTCAAAAAGGTCTGAAATTAAACCAGCACTTGAGCAAGTCTTAATTTAGAAGAAAAGGAAAGCAAATGTTTTATTTAACGATGCACTTAACACATTTTATTTACAGTCATGTGGCATCAGACATAGGGATAAGGACTACACATATATTGAGAGAGGAAACCTGTCGAAATTTCATGGGCTACTCTTTTTGACTAGCAGCAAGGGATCTTTTATATGCACCATCCTACAGACAGGGTAGTACATATCATGGCATTTGATATACCAGTTGTGGTGTACTAGCTGGAACAAGAAACATCTGAATTTAGAAGGAAAGAAAATGTTTTATTTAACGATGCACTCAACACATTTTATTTACAGTCATATGGCATCAGACATAGGGATAAGGACCACACAGATATTGAGAGGAAACCTGATGTCGAAACATTACGGGCTACCTTTTTCTATTAGGTCAGGTCAGGTCATAGGGTTTAACGTACACATTCAGAGCAAGCTGTTGTAGCGCACACCTGCCGTGGGTGCAAGTGCTTGCAAGTGCGAGGACAGTTATTTTTAGGGAGACTAGGTGTGATTTTCGGAAAGGCAGCAATTATTTAAGATTGACAAGGGGTGATTTACAACAATTCTGTAAATCAATGTCTTGGAACTTACCAATTCGGTAATTAAAGAAATAATTTGTGATTGTGTGTAACATTTACATAAAAAATATATTAAAAGAAAGATAAATTAATATTGTTTTTTTAATTAATTTATAAACAGACTAGAAATGAACAATGCAAGACGAACATAACTGATATAGAATTCGTCTCATATACTTCTTTAGGCCATACCATAAATATAAATAGATGTGCATTTGTATCAAGAATCATGTTCAGTGGCCAACTTATCCTCAGAATGATTCAAAGTGAAGCCTAGTTGGTGGCCATAATTGATCAGAGTATATCAAAACCAAACAATAAATGAGATGTTACACAATAGGCTTTGCTTGCGAGTTTTCACATGATGTACAACAATAGAGAATATAAAATAATGTTAAAATCACCTGAACAATAAATACATAACAAACCTTTGTCTTTTTTGAAATCGGAAGCGTCTTGTTTGTCTGTTACTATTTCTTTCAGATTTACAATATTTGGATGCTGAAGCTGGCGTAAAATTTTGATTTCCCGCACTGCCGTTATTGGAAAGCCTTCTTTTTCGTTTTCCAGACGAACTTTCTTCAAAGCTACAAATTCATCTAAAAACACAAAAAATAAAAATTAACAATGAATACAATTATATTCTGGTAGAATCAAGAAACTAACCAACCTTTTCTCTGTTGTGAACAAAATAGTATTTCATAAAACAATTCATGTAAGTACGAAATAATTAACTGGAAAAATCCAGGATTGCCTGCTATAAAAATTAGGATACCCATCAAATATATGGACACTAATATTTTAATTAACCAAATAGATATAATATGTAGTTAGACGTTAAAATTATCTAATAGCCAAAACAAATGTCATGGTTAATACAGATTTGTCAGAAATTCAATTTTTAGGACCCCCCAAAATATGACATTATATACACTATTATATATGTCAACTCTCACAGTTCTCTTTCTCCAGATTTCTGTGTGTTGTTGTTATAAGGGAATGGAAACAATCAAGAAACTAACTTCACACTTTTTCTATACAAATTACAAATTTTAATGCTCTTCATGTGGCATTTGCGTGCATTTTCGCCAATCTTCCCCAAATTAATGGTTTTCCAACATGCGAAAGATTTTGCTTTATTAGGATATCTTCGTCTCTCACCTATCCATATCTGGTTGAATCACTTCAAACTAAATACAGTCATTCACATTATTTATTCCTATTATTTATGAGATTGCAGTCAAATGGAAGGGTGGCAAGGGAAGTAACTATGATCATGTAATCTACAAATATGGCCAAAAAAATCAACTTCCATGATCCATTCACTTTCACATCATACATTATGATTTTTATAACATGCAAAAATACAAACGTTAACACAATTCAATTCCAGTATGGGTGAAATTTATTTAAGAAAATTTTTTACAGAATTTTTACACCATTTGGTTAATTTACAATAAAAAAATGTTCATGGCATTTTTAAAAATTAAGGCATTTTCAAGTGACATTTTTAAATTGAAGGCCATTTCAAGACTGCTGCCAATATAAGATCAGGGTTTGCACAAACTAAGGACAGTCTATTTAAACTATAACAATGAGTTAACCTTCCGAGTACTGTAGGCGAGATATCTCGCCCGACGTCACGCCAGTTGACATATTGTACACTGTATACAGTGCATTTCCCAATTCATATTTCCTGCCGTTTTTCACAGGCCACTACCGGAAACGGAAATATAATTAAAGGAAAAAGATTTCCGGTCAAAACTGAAAATACTTTGAAATACTAAGTTTTTCGGCAAGTATTTTCGCTTGACAATGGCGGCAAGTTGTGGTAATTTTCAGGGATCATTAGCCGATTGTGACAGCTAATTTGATAATAAATTTGATAGTTTTTCCCAACAACTAAAATCACCAAATATTGCAATATGAATCGTAGTTCAGGTTTAAAAAACAAATCTGGTCAGAAAACAATTGTTATCGGGAATAATGGACATAAATACTGGACAGCTGGCCACAAAAGCCCGTAAGTAAACGCAACTTTTTCGAAATCCACGAAAAATATGCTTACCGATATAAATATGAACTTTATTTCATGTATTTATAAAACATTTAAAGGAAACATGTCACGTGACCTATATTTGGCACCAACCATGTACAATTATTTATAAATTGAATCACCTAAAAAAAAAAAAACATTACAAAAAATAATTATTACTTAAAATATCTCCGTAAAGAAACAGATACACGATCTTAGCGGAAATTGGCGATCTTTAATGAGCAGGCAGTCAGGAGGTCCGTGATGTAGCTTGATCTGACGCTTTACACTTCAAAGCATTAGTCTGTACCACTCATAAAGAATCTAAGACTTGTACACAGCTTACCAAAACAATGAGTGTTCATTCACAAAACATTTTGCCGTATCAATTTGCGCCGTTAGTAAATGAAGGAAGATACACATTTACTTACTACAGTGATACTGAAGGAAAAAACGGATAGCAACTCGGAGGGTGGGGAAAACGATGGTGCCAGATCAGACCGGTCAACCAATTTACAGCTCGGATCCCGAAAGTAACCCGGAAACAAAACCAAAACCCGATAGCTAATGCCGAGGTGTATACTTTTATATTTAGCATAAAGATACACCTCGGTATGATGTATTTAAATATTTATTTTTAATAGAAAATATCGTATTTTTCATGTTCGCACAATGTAAACAAACGCTCTAAATTACAAGGTGCTTCACTTTCATTAACCTGACTTGTAAAACAACATAAACGACTCGATAGTATAATAAACTATTTAACTAAATATATTTCAACAGAACGAAACGGGGTTATAGTATTTTTCTCTTCTTAAAAAAAACAAAAACAAACCCATCAATTTATTACACCTATTCAGGCTATGGGTAGGGTGCGTTAGAGTAAAAATGACCACTCACGATACCCAAGTGATAATATGTCAGTTTTGAAATTTTAGATGAAAAAGTCTACTTAATCAAGGGTTTTACAGAATTATTTACAGTAATGAAGCAGGGCGGTTGATAATGCCCATTAACATTGTACTATAGTCTGTTCTGTTCTGTTCTGTCGTGACAGGTTACGCTACAGTACCCTGTGATCTTAAAAAACTGGTAAGTATTTTTGTACGTAGGTCTAGACAGTGGTAATCACTTACCTGGTTGATACCTTGCAATATACACCTGCCATCCACGGAAAGAAAGGACCAATTAACTAAAACAACACTCGACGCCGACAGTAGTGGTTTATTTTGTATTGAACTTCATGTTACTTGGGGCTTCGGGCGACGAGGAACATTTTTGTGACGTACTCCGCCCGAAGATTTAGAAACATTATTTAAAATTATTTTTGTTTTCTACGTTTTCGTACTGAGATGTATCCTCATGCCAAATCCCATGTTTGTATATGCCATATTTAATTACTTATTGACGTTTCCTTCTTCGGATGGCGAATACCGATTTTGAAATGTAGGGTTACAGCCCTAACATGAAAAATGTTTGGGGGTTTTTTTCACCCCAAAAAACAATAATAAATTAAAAAATTCTACATTTTTTTAAACATATATAAATACATCATGTTTAGGTATATATTTGTGCCAAATATGTACAATGTACACCTCGGCATTCGCAACCGAGTACTGTTTTTATCTCGAGCTGTAAATAGGCGCACCAAAGTACTATGCGGTGTTGGTGTCCAATCTTTTCTTTTGCGATCAAATACACGCGTCTTTCTTCGGATACAATTCTTAGAAAAACCGTAAAAAGACAATCCCTATCGTTTAAACTGTTTATTATTACACCCAAAGGCCGCGCAGTACCGCATTGTTGGACTGAAAAGATCGTAAGTCCCTTACTCCATATATAAACAATTAACAACAATGGAAGAGTATCGCTGCTCTGACGTCACTTCCGGGTTTTTCCGAACACTCACGAATAAATATGCATAAATCATACTTTGATACTGATCAGCGTAATTTCTTCATTTTAAGTTAACTACACGCATTTTATTGTTATAAACTTATTTGTGTATTATTTTTCTTTTAAAATGAACTATAATATGGTCTCGTGTTATGTTTCCTTTAAGTGAATATATGCGAGTAAAAATTATAAATTTGTACCCACTCAACATGGTTTTTGTTAAAAATTAATCCAGTAGTCTAAAGGATAAAGATAGCAGCAAAAGCGACAACATACCTGATACAGTATCCTTGGCTTTGTATACTTGTCCGTACGTTCCCTCACCAATGATTTCCAAAATTTTAAACCAGTCCACGCACCTCTCACCCCAGTCACCCATGCTGCGTTCATTGTTTCTTCGCTGACCACAGATCCTTGAAAAATATTTAATTAAAAACATTTAGTATTTATTTTCTTTATAAATTTTTTTAAAAGTAGTCATTCTTTGGGGCTACAGCTACCAAAGCTGAGCAGTATCAAATAATGAACTAGTTCAAAAATGTTTTTTGTTTTTAAAACAAGACATTGATTTATTAATAATAGGCTACTGGATGTCAGATATTTGTTAATTTTAAAATACAGTCTTCAGTGATATATGAGGAGCTGGAACAAAAAAGCTTACTGCGGCCAGGGTCCACTCAAGGACCCCTGAAGGAAAATTGTTGTTTGCAACCCCTGGAAGTACCAAAAATTGCATTTAACGCTAACAAATCTAAACTGGTTATAGCTTTTAATATAAGGCACACTTCATAAACTTGAAAGCATGAAAACATGCAAATGAACCTTGTGCGGTCAACAGTTCTGAACATATTTTTGTTTTTCTTTATTTTGATTTTTTGTTTAACGACGTACTCAACACATAAGTATGGTTATATCGGCGTCGGACATATGGTTATGTCGAGAAAAACCCCAATGGTTAGCTGACGGGGATTGTTCCCAGACCACCCGCACATCAGGCGGGCACTGTACCAGTGGGCTATGCTGCCCGCTTTTGTTTTTCTAGACGAAATGGGAAAGCACATTTACGCGCTTCCACGTAGCTCACATCCCCCACATCCCCCCCACCCCCCCAGAGTCTTTAAGAGGAAACCCGCTACATTTTTCCATTAGTAGCAAGGGATCTTTTATATGCACCATCCCACAGACAGGATAGTACATACCACAGCCTTTGTGACACTAGTTGTGGAGCACTGGCTGAACAAGAAATTGCCCAATGGGCGCACCAACAGAGAACAATCCATATAAAAAAAAAAAGGAGTAAAATTGTCTCTTTTGTGATATACCACTTGTGATGCACTGACTTCAATGAACCCATCGATGGGGATTAACCCTAGACTTACCGCACATCATACAACTTTACTACTGGGCTACAGGCAGCCCTAAACATCAGCAGCATTTCATTATTAAATTACAAGATGTAAACTAAATAATAAGTACATGTTAGCATATACTATATCGTCATAATGAACGAGATTAAAAACCAAATATTTTGACTGAAATGTAAATATGTTACTGGCGAATATATACTTAGATTGGCGAAAGAAATTGAAGATTGGCGAATTTTTTGGGCGAACAAAAATAACAACCCAGGGCTAGCCCTGCAAGTCCCACCCCAGAATGAAAGAGATACGTTATGCATGATGGGCATCAAGGACAGGATCTAACTGGACTCCTTGCAGACTGTAATTAGAAACTAAGATGCTGGTCAGATTTAACATGAATTCATCCAGTGGATAGGAAATAAAACATTCTACGGAATTTTATGTGGAAAGTTGTAATAAATTTATATGGCCAACAAAGAAATAATCTGCCATGTAACTTTCAGGATTCATCTTGAAGAAATTTGTTAAAATTAATGTTTTATTTTTCAAACATCTTTTGAGATGAACATTTATAAATGGAATTATGACAATGACACCTTGAAGGGCTTCTAGAATTTTTACAAAATCCACTAGGGATCAGTGATTTTAAAATTTACTAGCCTTACTTTACGTAATACAATTTTACAAATAGTAATAATTGGATAATATATGTTACCTAGAGGGAGACCGAGATTAAAACACCAAGATTGGGGGTGGGGGTGAGGGCAGGATATTCATATTTACAAAATTGACTTAAATGCAGGATTTAACAACTTTTTTTCACTAGCCGTCTGGCATGGTAATAGTGATTATTTACTAGCCCAACATTGAATATCACTAGCCATGGGAGTGGGGCTACAATAATCTAGAAGACCTGTATGGTGTGAGGAATGGTGACAAATATAAAAGTTGGTACCACTGTCATAGTTTATTGTATAAATATGATATAATAAATGCTTGAAGTTAAAAAAACAACAACATTAAAACTATTACCAAAGGGTTTAGGCTAACACTGTGTGGCGTTGTCAAGGTTACACACCATCATTAATTACTCCATGCAGTTTTTTACAACTTCTACATGTCAGAATATATTCTGTGAAAAATATAACTATCGAGACGGTCATGTGACTACTAATTTTAGGGAATGCTCTCAATTGAAGTTGGTAGAGGTCAAGGTGAGTAACCAGTTTTTATTTTAATGTGGCAAAGCATTGTCAGGGTTGGGATTTTTTTTTTTTTTCCCTAAAATCTGGTATCCCTGCAACATGGGTGTGGTAGCCCGAAAATATTTTTAATACAAGTCAAAATATTTTAATATTAAAAAATAAATCAGAATGTAGTTTACTTTTTTTTTAAATGGAAACAAAATACAGAAGAAAAAGTTTATTGTAAATTACCAATTTTAAAAATGATTTAAAAAAAAAAAAAAAGCCATATTAAAAATTGTCATGACGCGTGCGCACTCACACACACACTGCAAACGGCACACTTCACAATCACCAAGCTAATTACTACGTTCATTGCCGCGGGTCATATATTAACTACTGACCTTTAACCTAAATGAGTCATTCACACGTACTATCTTTCGCCAATATTTTTCAAATTCAAATAGCAACACTACCTATCCTTGACCGTGACACTGATTTTGCTTCCGGTTACCCGACACGTGATGCACTATACACGATTAGACTAATAGGCTAACAATAGGATTCATCTGCATCGTTAAGTAACCTATCCCAAGAAAATTCATCTTTCCAGACTCGCTGAAATGTTCCAACTCTTCAAGAATTGTCGTAGTCCTTATTATCGAATTTCGTTTTTTTGGATGAAGTTATTTCGTATGAATTATTGTCCGGTTCTTTACGTTTTTTAGTGATAAACTTGTCCATGTCTTCGCATCGCGGTTATTCTGTATCTACTAAGGTAACGGAAAACGTTTATGTATTTTTACAGCATATTTGGGGCACGTGATAGTAATTCATTGAGTTTGTTTATAATTTGGTAAGTCAGTTAATGAGATAATACAGTAAGAGCACATGGAGTGTGAATATGTTTTACATTTTAATGTTTGTAATTAGTACTATTAAAACACAAGCCAGGTATCTCGGCTAGATCAGGGGGATTGTCTCCCAACGTATATGTCATTTGGGGCATGAGAATATATCACCTTTAATATAATGACACAGTATTGTTTGTAATCATTGCTGAAAAAACAACGCAGTGCATCGCGGATGTAGCCTTTGAAATATACGACGGGCGACTGATTGAAGTTAAGTTAAAAGGAGCATTCGGATTAGCAGCTAGCACTGTAATTAACCTTCTGAGTACTGCAGGCGAGATATCTGTATACAGTGCATTTCCCAATTCATATTTCCCGCCGTTTTTCACAGGCCACTACCAGAAACGGAAATATAATTAAAGAAAAACGATTTCCGGTCAAAATGGTGGATTTTATTTAGATTTTTTCAACTGAAAATACTTTGAAATTTTGAGTTCAAAAAGTGGTTTTCAGCAAGTATTTTCGCTTGACAACAATGGCGGCACATCGCGGTCATTTTCAGGGATCGATAGCTGATTGTGACAGCTAATTTGATAATAAATTAACAACTAAAATCACCAAATATTGCAATATGAATCGTAGTTCGGGTTTAAAAAAAAAATCTGGTCAGAAAACAATTGTTATCGGGAATAATGGACATAAATACTAGACAGCTGGCCACAAATGCCCGTAAGTAAACGCAACTTTTTCGATTTTTTGACCAATTTTAATCGCCATTAGCTGATCTAAAAATAATTTTTTTTAAACAAAATCCACGAAAATAATACTTACCGATATACATATGAACTTTATTTCATGTATTTATAAAACATTTAAGTGAATATATATGAGTAAAAATTATATAAACTTGTACCCATTCAACGTGTTTTTTGTCAAAAATTAATCCAATAGTCTAAAGGTTAAAACTGTTTTGCTTTCTGGTTTCCAAAGTAAAACATATTTTTTATTTCTTTTATTTTTTATTTAGTTGGTATGAATTTTAAAAAATTTACTTTTTTTTATAGCGTCGTCAAAAATGGTTGCCCGGTCTTAAATTCTGGTCCAGGATTTATCCAACCCTGATTGTACAGGAGTGGAAATTGATAAACCGTAAAAGAGAAGAAATCTAGAAGGGCCCCGGAAATTCTTCATATCCTAGGTTAAAATGTGTGCCATCTGACACATTTTGGAGGAAAGGACGATTAAAATTTGATGAAATGCAATGTTCCAAGAGAGGAAAACAACTGATACGAGGAGAACTCCTACCCCTCAACGTAATAATACAGCTAATGTTTAATTTTGTAACCTATTGGATTAGCAGCATGTTGTGTTACACCAGTTGTGGAGCACTGGCTGGAACGAGAGATAAAGACTAATGGGTCCACTGTATGAAAAGAGAAACGGTGAGTCCTAAATTCAAGGGCCATACCTCTGAAAAGTGGGTAAATTACCATGAAAGTTAAACTTGATCTGCAACAGTACATTATAAAGCAATATATAAAAAATGTCATCTTGATATATTCAGGTTTTGAAGAAAAAAAGTCCGGAAAACTAATTTTCTTATTCCCTAAGTTCAAGGGCCATAACTCCATTAAAAATGGATAAATTTCATGAAAGTCAAATTTTCAGCTCAATGTCCCAAGGCATCCAAATAAATATATGTGGGGCAGAGAGACAGGACGGATGGAGATGAAACCTACAGTCCCCGTCTGGTTGGACCGGTAGGGGAATTAGAACATGAATGAAAGAGCAGTCTTAATGATTATATACTTTGGTTTCTTAATCTTAGGTTGGTGTTGTTCTCTCCTCATCTCGGTCTCAGCATTTGGATCCTGCTCCTGATCATAATCCCCCTCTGGATCGTCCAACATGGGAGGCATCGGTAGATCTGTGATCCTTTTACGAGGATTTCTCTCCGGTTCAGGCTCCCGCTCACTGCAATGAAACAGAAACAACATTAGACTGCAATCTACATCAGACAGTACTTTATTACACAAAATGAAGAGACAAGAGGCAAATCAATATGCTTTTCATACACACACTGAAAAGAACTGCTAAAACAGCATATGTCCCCTGCCTGGCTCAAACAAAATTCTAGCTCCCAAGTGTCAAAACTGGTCACATCCACTTAAATGTTATTATAAGTACGGTTATATCAGCGTCGGACATATAGTTATGTCGAGAAAACCCCCAGGGGTTAGCTGACGGGGATCGATCCTAGACAGACTGCGCATCAGGCGGGCACTGTACCACTGGGCTATGCTGCCCGCTACATCCAATTAAAAGTCGAACTTCATCTGCATATCTTAATATAATAAAGCTAAACAGAAATTGCAGCACAATATCATGAGGCATTAAAAACTAAGTTTGGAGACAGATGAGATGGACAGACAGACAGACAAAAGGATGAAGCTGGAGTCTATAGTCCCCCCAGACTGGGCTGGTAGAGAAAGAAAAATGTTTTATTTACAGTTATATGTGAGACATACAGTTTAGGACCATTCAGATTTTAAGAGGAAACCCGCTGTCGTCACTTCATGGGTTACTCTTTCAGATTAGCAGCAAGGGATCTTTTATTTGCGCTTCTCACAAGCAGAATAGCACAAACCAAGGTCTTTGTTGAACCAGTTATAGATCACTGGTCGGTGCAAGTGGTTTACACCTACCCATTGAGCCTTGCGAAGCACTCACTCAGGGTTTGCAGTCGGTATCTAGATTAAAAATCCCATGCCTCAACTGGGATCCGAACCCTGTACCTACCAGCATGTTGTCCGATGACCTAACCACGATGCCACCAAGGCCAGTAGGACTGGTAGAGAGGACTAACAAGATCATCATCTTACCTGTATGAGCTGTGACTAGAGCTGGAATCAACTGGAGAAAGTGCAGGTAGAGGAAGCATTTTTTTCGGTGGGGTCTGCGGAGGCGGGTGATAGACCTGCCGACACTCGTCTGGCTGTGGGACTCTCTGCTGCATGACGTCCGGTCTGGGAGGCTGGGCTCTGTGGTTTTCACCCACAAACCGCCGTTCTTCGACGGCGGGCGGCTCGCTTCGCATCACACGACGCTCAGCCTGCCCGCTACCCGTTTTCAAATTCTCCACTTTTATCACAATACAGTCATCAGTCATCTGCACCCTGTCCTGTTGTTTCTTCATGGCATACTGGGAGAGGGGGCTTGGTTCGCGCTTAACCTGCTGAAAGTCTTTACTGTCACGCAACTGTCGCTGCCGTTGTTTGTCGGCCAGAATCTGGCGCTCATCTCGGTTTCTCAACTGTTTGTTTTCCCGAGCCTTTCTGTGCTTGCTTAATTCATAAGCCAGGCTACCAGGAGCAAACTTTGGCTCTCTTGATCTCGAACTGCCACGCGAAGGACTGGGTGAACGACTCGAGGAGTCAACATATCGACTATGTGAATGTCTGTGTGTTTCGGAATAACTCTTTTTAGAATACCGAGACTGACTGCTACGTGTTGGCGATCGTCTCTTATGCTTTCTGCGAAGAAAAAAAATCCATTTTGTATAATAGAAGCAATTTAACCAATCAAAAGGTATGTCATTTACCCCCTCCATCCCAATACAAGGGCCATTCTGTGTCAAATAAAAAAATACCAAGACTAAACCAACCCGTTGAATTTGCTGGTAATTGGTATTATCATATATTATTTTACATTTTCAGTGCAATCAAAGTATGTGATATTTTTCAGATCACATACCTTATGAATTTAATAACTTTGCAAATAAGATGTAAATTAAGCAAGGTCACAGCACTAGGTTTATTGACATTTAAGCAAACGTTATTAGGGTGACACTCCAATAATTGATGTATGCATTTATAGTCAAATAAAAAACAAACATTAAGCACTTGTTTATTTTGATGCAAAGTGACCTCCTTCGAGTCTGATGTCATTTCCATTCTAAAAGAACTGCAATTAAAGTAATGTTTACAAAAACAAGTTGTATTAAGCTTGAGATTATATGATAAAGATATTATTACCCTGGCGTTTCGGTATCGCCAATATCATACATATGGAATACAAATAATGTATTATGCTAGTCAAAAGCTTGCATAATACAATTTGTATTCATAATATATATATTAAGAATAGCGAAAAACACTTGGGTAATAACCTTTATTTACAATTATTATGCCAAAGTACCGGTAGATATTAAACATATTAGTACTATCAGACAAATAGTTCACAGATTTATGGTTTCTTGTGTACATTTTTTAAAACTTAAATTGTGAACAGCTTCTTAGAGGAATGAAGAAAAGGAGGGTAGCACAGGTAGGTATAAACCTAAAATTCTGCAATATTAAAGTTTGTTTTGTTTAATGACACCACTAGAGCATATTGATTTTTTTTAATCATCAGTCAAACATTTGGTAATTTCGAGTCTTAGAGAAAAACTGCTACTCTTTTCCATTAGTAGCAGTCCAGAGACAGGATAGCACATATCACAGCCTTTGATATACCAGTTGTGGTGCACCGATTTGAACTAGAAATAGCCCAATTAGCCCACAGATGGGGATCAATACCAAACTGACCACACATCAAGCAAGCACTGGACTACGTCTTGCCCCCTGCAATACTATCCCCTGCTTCCAGTTACACACACCTGCTTGGACTTTTCCCCCGTTCCTTGCGCTCACTGCGACTAAAGCCATAAGGACTGGGGCTCCGATATCGCTTGCTTGTTTTCGCTGGAGGTGGACTAGAGTTGCAAGCTCCACCAAATGCCCTCGGCAAATCACCTGCATACGCTTTCGGGTGTTCCGAGTACACTCGTGAATTGTTCGTCTCCACATGAGTGCCTCTGTGCAGCTCAGGTGAGTACGCCCGATGGCGCTTGCTAGACTTCCTACTGGCCGTATACGGTGGACTGTAGGCAGGCCGCGGGGAGTTGCTCTGACTGCGCTCGTTGAGGTAAGTCCGTATTGCGGTGGCGGGCGACTCAGCACGTTTCTGGCTGTGACTCGCATTCATATGACTCGGTCCGACGTGAACAGGAGACGCCCGCGCTGGTCGCTTGTTGACACTGACGCTCAACAGTCCGCCGTCAGAATCGGAGCTGAAAGTTTAATACATAACAATCAATTAGTACAAATAAAAAACATGTAGGGTTTTGCCTGCACCAAAAGACTACGAGGTACTTAATGGCAGATATGTGAATGCGACATAGAATATAAAATTTGTGCAACCTATTTAGTTTTTATATAACCTGTCATGTCATAATTTCAATGCTCGAACTAACAATAATCAAGTTTAATCAAGTGATGCGCAAACGAACCCATCGCTCTCGCAATTTTTAGAAGCCTGTAATAACACTGTCAGGGACTAAAATGAAGCTACAGTATCGCAGACACTTAAAGGTAGATCATACTTATGGTGACAAATAATAAAAGCAGAACTTACATCAACAGAACTATGCGGATGTTAACATTGATGGCCACACAGCACAGTATGGTAGGACAAGCAGTGTTTGAAATAAGCACTTGTCTGTTTGCCATGACAAGTGAAAATCTGTCAGACAACCAAAATGTACTTCCATAGTTGTCCAGTGGACAAGTAAAAATGTTCAATAAAGTTTAATTTTTACAAATAAAAAATATATGATTTATTTGCAATATTGTTTTGTTTTTTTAGAAAATATGATTTGGGCAAGTAAAAATAGTCCCGGGCAAGTAAAAATGCTGTCACCACTTGCCTGGATGGCAACTCAAAGAAATGTTAAGTGCAGACACTGGTTCTTGTACGTCAATAAAACAACATTTATCTGGACAAGTTAAAATATTGCTGTGCAAGTAGATTTCTCAATGTACTTGTCTGGTGGATAAATGAAATAAATTTTCTTATTTCTGTCACTGACCAGCCCTTCAATTTCATAAATTATCTTGCGACAGCAATTTTGTATACAACATTAAATAATAACAATGCAAATACCCAATAATTATAAAAATGTCATAATAGATTAATATAATTTTGCAACAACTTTTTGCAGTGGTTCTGTCGATTGTGGCTGCTTAAATCATCAACCTGTCAGATAATTCATTTATAATTACAGATTCAGGACGCCTCCAACTGGTGCTGGGATACGCTTGGAATTTCATCATTCATCATCAGTTATAATCAGTTGGGGCCCAATACTTTAAATATCTGTTCAATATTAAGTTTATCGCTATTTACAGGCCTGCACAAAATGCACGAACAACCGTTTCATTTGTGCACTGATTATGCCATTTTATTTGGCATAACCAATTTATTGTCAATGTAAAATTTATGAAATGATTAATCCTGGCAACTTCTCAACATATTTTTATTGCGAGTACAAACATTAGACTTGTTCCTGCCGCACATAACATAACCAAGTTTGTATAAATATCTTGCAAAGTGCACACATTCCCATTGGTTGTTAGAAGGCATTATAACCGAATTTAACCAATTAAAAGTGGCGATATTGTGATGGTCATTACAATTTAGAACTGTATAAAAGACAGAAAGAAAGAAATGGTTTATTTAACGACGCACTCAACACATTTTATTTACAGTTACATGGCGTCAGACATATGGTTAAGGACCACACAGATATTGAGAGGAAACCCACCGTCGCCACTTCATGGGCTACTCTTTTTCAATTAGCAACAAAGGATCTTTTATATGCACTTCCCACAGGCAGGATAGCACAAACCATGTCCAGTTATGGATCACTGGTTGGTGCAAGTGTTTACACCTACCCATTCAGCCTTGTGGAGCACTCACTCAGGATTTGGAGTCGATATTTGGATTAAAAATCCCATGCCTTGACTGGGATTCGAACCCAGTACCTACCAGCCTGTATACCAATGGCCTAAACACGGCGCCACCAAGACCGGTCAAACTGGATCAGCAACCAGGGTGACCTGATTATTAACTGTAATTCCGAATCAGATTGTGACAGTGATGATGACGACAGTGCAAGCCATAGGATTTCAAATCTCATGGGAAACACTTTTTGGGTTTCCGTGCCCTGAGATCATGGGAACCGATCGGAAGCTGTTTTTAGGTTCTATGAAAAAAAGTTATGGGAACCCATTTCTTATACCATGGGAACCCATTTCTTATACCATAATACAATGGACTGTCAAAATGCTATGCTGATTCGGTAATATGTTCGAATCTTGCCAACTGACATATTATTTTAAATGACAACAAATAAAAGTTTGATTCCAGCCAACCGACTGGATTTTTTAAATTTTAAATTTGGTCTTTTACATCAAATAAAGGTTCCAATCCAGCCAAATGACTAGATTTTTTTTTTTTACAAAAAAATTAAAATATGGCCAACACTAAAATCCGAATCGGGTGTCGTGATTGTGTTGAAAACTATCTCCAGTAGTTTTATATGCCAAGACAACTCATTGTGAGCTTAGCAAGGGGTGGGCTTATTCCCAGACAAGGGGCCAGTTTTGTTGAACTAAAAAAATAAAATAAAAATAAATAATAACAATTAAAATAAATTAATAATAAATAGCCTAATAATTAAATGAACTAGGAAGAAAATAAAACGTTCAGTAGCTTATCTATTAATTAGTGTTCCATTTGTTATAAATAATAATTGTTTATTAATAAAAATTAAAAAAAATTAATGCTAACATTGTAACAAGGCAGTTAACCTCGATAGCGTACACGTTTCTGACACCAGCAGCTAGCTTACACTACAAAACATTGTTAATCTAGGTCATTGTTATTAGCCAATCAGAATAAGGTATTTGCTTAATTAGCATTAACTGCGGATCCGTGGTGGTAAAAATAGACATTTTTTAGTTCATACTTGGGCTTGGATGCAGGCATGAAATTGAAAACAATATTACACACTGTTACTGTTAAGACTGCTAAATCTCGCTGGTAGTAAAATAGTGTGTTACAATTATTTGCAGGAGGTATGACCTTTTAAATGAACTTTGAGCAAACTTGCAATTTTGTGTTGTTTATAAGGTGACAAAGTTGGGGGTGGTCTTATTTACGAATGAGGGCCAAAGTTCTTAAATGCTGTCAAAATGGAGGGGGCTTATTTCTGGTCAAATACTGTACATGTATGTATATATAACATATGCATGTAGATTAATGTCTAAAAAAAATTTAATCGACATAATAATCATGGGAAACGAAATTTCGGTTCTGTGGTTTTGCCGACACGCTACTGACACGCTACCGGTAACGATCGTTACCGCGAAATCCGATGGCCTGCAGTGTCAGTAATAATGACAATGAGAGTATCAATATCCACTGTTCCTCGAATGAGGAAGATGGCACCGAGTCTCTGACTCACGACTGAATGTCATGACAAATTATTGTATATACATGTACATTAAAAAACCCCACTAATATTATAAAATGAATGGTAAGCAATGAATTTTTATTTATTCACACGTAGTTATGCACACATGATGATGTGTTTTATATTATAAGTCAAACCTGACATTCACCATGTTTTGGTAATTTATTATTACAATCCTCCGATAATAAAAAATGTCAGAGAAAAACTTTAGAATTTTGTGGCATATGCTACTAACTGTGTATGGATTAGTGCAAATAAAACAACAATTACTATTTACTAGAAAGAATATTCAATGTGTCAGTTAAGTCTATTCAATTCTAGTGTTTTTGACAAGACTTTACACGTGGCATGCATTACCTTTTCATATATATGCTAGTATGTTTCATGTTTCTAGACCAGGAATTTCAAACTTTTTTTTACTAACAATAATTTTAAGTTCATTTTTTCTTTACAGAAAGTTTGGGGGTTTTTTTAAGGTGTCTTAGCAGGTTACATTTCGAAGATTGCTTTTTCGTAAACAGTGCATGGTATACTTTGTGAATTGGTTCAATGTTTGCTTTTATTTTATTTTTTTGGTTGTTTAACGACGCACTCAGGGCTTTAGATTGCATTAAAGTCGAGGCGATAAACGTTGTGCCCAAAATACAGATGCCCAAATTAAGTATAAACATATTGACCTCAAAATATCTCACCTCAAAACCACTGAAATAT
>JAECMU010011345.1:7585-24302 GCA_016106625.1 Dracogyra subfuscus | reverse complement strand
ATACATGTACCATAGGCACAGTAAGCAATGGTCTTACATGTAGCTAAGCAGATATGCATCTGTAACTTTGATATGCCAAAATCAAGAGGCAATGTTACCCTTCCAATATTCCATAATAGTACTGTCAAGTGTGTTCAAACACCAACATAATAAAATAAAGAAAAGAGGGACTCTTTTTCATAGAACTAAATTCGTCGCCTACACGTCACTCATTGGCTGAAATAGCGGTGTGATCCCTCAAGTATCTCATGTTTATTCATGCGTTAGTCACCAGAAGTACTTAAGTGTGGATTAATGATAGGCAGGTTGTTTATTGGTGATAGGCAGGTGTTTTTTTAAACAACGTATCATACAAACTACTGTAGAATACTTTATTTTCGCATGTGAATGAAATTCGTGAAAATATATTCCACGCCGACAAAACTTGGAGAAAAAAATGAGTCTCATTCAACTATACCACATTAGTTTCCGATGTACGAGGCTAGTAGTAACAAAGTGCTGCTTTAAATCAAGAACACGATGATAAGCTAGTGATCAGTTCATTGGCAGCGTCTACACGTGTTTAACGACGGAAATAAACATGCATTATCACAGTATATTGAAATTGTGGAAGTGAAAAAATTCTATAAAGTTATACTGTGTATAGCACTCGTGAAGTATTAAAACTGTTTTTCATTTCATAGCATCAAATATTGTTTCAGTCAGACTGAAGTTATTGAGTACTAGTAACTTGCGACTTCAAATTTCGTTCCGGTTTTTGTTTTTATAACAATTATAAGGAATAAGAAAAACTGAACGCGATAAGCACCTTCTGTAATCTCATTAACTTGTAAACAATAAAGTCTTGATTGGTTAAATAGAGGAAAACTATTGTTTTATTGTTTCACAGTTTAAATACAGCAGATCTCTACTGTGTATAGCACTCGTGTATACATGTAGAATTGGTTTTACAGATTTGTGTAACAACCGGCAAAACTAAGTTCCGTTTTTAAAACAAAATTATTGACATCTGTACGTTTTTATTGATGGGGGGTGGGAGATTCGCGAAAATAAATGTTCACGAATTGACCCATTTTCATTAAATCGCGAAAATTTGATCCCGCGAAAATAAAGTATTCTACAGTATTCACCAAGTTGAAATAAAAAAGTAAAATGGAACATTTTATGTTAAATATTTATATTATTTGTGTATTTAACCAGATCAGCATTTTATTGGATTCACCATATTGCAGACCTTTGCTATTATTTGTTGAGCACTAAAGTTATAACTGTCACTGAAATATATTTCTGAAATAAAATTTTGCATTTAAAAACACTAATGGTGACAAGATTTTAATATCCAATGGAACACTGGCAAGCAAGTTGACAGTATATTTGTGCTTGGAATATTATGAGGTAGTGTCAATGTTTCTGACTATGTCTGTGATGGCCACGTTTAAATTGTTTACTCATGTAAGTGTGGTGTATTAATTTTAGTATAATGAAGAGATGTTAAGTTACTTTTATGGGTAATGATATGTAATATTTTTGTGTAAAGTGTCGATTTTATATTGACTGTAAAGATGACATGTTAATATATTAATATAAAGATGAGATGTGTCCCGTGATGCGAGTGTTGAATCAGAGCATTGAATCACTATGGTGTATGTTTAATTTAATCTAAAGACCGAGGTGTTAATTTTCTGTGAAGATGACATGTTAAATTTTAGTGTAAAAGACGAGATGTTATATCTTTGTGTCAAGATGACTTGTTCTCTTGCAGTGTAAAGATGAGATGCGCCCGGTGAAGCGAGCATTGAATCAGCTGGATCACCCGGAGGATGGCCTTACGGAGAAGGAACAGATCATGCACATGCGGCGCTGTCTGCTCAAGGTTGGTGATCACATCCACGAATACCTCGGCAAGATGACCGATCCAGATCTCATTAAGAAGTGGAGGAAGTAAGAACCGACTGATACACAAAACAATATAATACGTTGCTATTGGGTGGAATCGTTTATATTGTAGTGTGTGCAGTATGTGTAGTTTATTAATTAAAATAATTTGGCTATCATTTTAACAAGGTGTTTTTTTCTATTATCATCAAGAAATGAAGAATTGTTAGTTTAAAGAAGCCAGAATTTAAAACAAATAAAACATTGTGTGAGGGGGAAAACCCCCAAAACAAAAGCAATGTTCTATTTCAGTATTTTTTGTAGGTTCTTTTGTCGATTAAAATAACAAAAAAACTACGTTTGAAGAATGACTATTTTCTATAGAAGAATTTAAAAAAAAAAATTACTGGTAGTACTGGCATGTGCATTATGATGTCAAGTGTGGTTTTGTCATTAAAAACTATATTATTTAAAGTAAGGTTTTGAATAATTCTATTTTATCTTTGCTAAAACATAATATTTTTATGGTGATTAATTTGCAGCATTCCAAACAGGTTTTTTTTTTTCACTGGTAACCCGTTTAATTTCAGTTTCTTGTGGATGTTTGTGGCACGCTTTACTGAACTGGACCACATCAAACTGCACAAATTGTATAAACACGCTGTCAAAAAAAGGGGTGATGTGGAAGAACGATCTCAGGTATAGCGTTTTAAAACCAAAATTTACTTTCCAGTAGGTTGATGAAATTTGTTGTTGGAAATTGACTTTCTTCATGGTAATGAAACCACTGAAATTGAAATGTGTAAATTTATAGCATTATATATAAATAGGAAAATAATAACTTAAGGAGTATGTAGTAAACCTTTTTTAAAATAAAATTAGTTAACTTTTTAATACAACTTACGTTAAATCAAGGCTCTCCAACTGTAACGTTGTCAGAATTAGCTGGGGAACAAAAGGGGCTGGGAGGAGGGGAAACTTGAAAGTTTTCTGATTTATTCAGAATTCTACATTTTTAATTGTCTGTACAGTGTTTTCAGGTTATGTGCTCTTTGTCCAGAATTATCCATATTCTCCATCCATAACTTGTGAGATGGTGTTGGCTGATACTTTACATTGATTCTCAATTAATGCCACCATTTTTGATGATTGTGAAACTAACCCTAGGGAAATGTCAGTACCAGATCATTAATTAAAAACATTTTGAAATTTGTGTTTGTAACACTCATTACAGAGTTTTAAACTGGTACTTCATAGCATTTGCAGATTTAAAACATTATTATTGAGTAGCAATTTTTTTTGTACACAGTAGGCTATTAATTCCTCAATGTTTACTTTTTCTCTCCCAGGGCCATACTGAACATTCTCGTGATTCCCACATGTCAAAACGTTCGCATGGTAAATCTGAACGATCGTATAAAGATCAACCTTCTTCCAAGAAACACCACTCTGACCACGACAAGGACCACAACCGCTCAAGAGATGGGTAAGTTTCTTGAACTAAATAAAATAGGTGTCCTGTCTGTAGGAAAAGGCATATTAAAAGATCAATGTGTCAAATGTTTGACATTTCTATAGCCGATGAATAATTAATCAATGTAATGTAGTGATATTGTTAAACAGACATTAAAAGTGGCTAGTAGTGATGTTTTTCTTATTTCTCCTTCCTACAGCTCAGCCTCTAATGGTCCCAAACATCACTCAAGTTCTCACCCTTCAGCTCATTCCTCGTTACACCGGACACCGGTCGGGGCTGTGAAAGAAGCGGCTAAGATGGATTCCTGTTCCAGTCCCGGTGACATGTGGACACACGTCAGTCCACTGGCTAGAGCAGAGGAACCGCAGAGAGACCGGTAGGCTGCAAACAGATGTGTTTGACTTCCGTCCATGTTTATCCTATTGATTATTAGCTAAATAAGGTGGAATCTCATTGGGTCCAACTCAGAAGGGTCGAATGCACTGCAATGTTCGAAGCAAAAACAAAGTACTGAGTTACGTTGTTAACCGAATGGTTCGGTCGAACTACCTTCTCTCGTGCACCGACAGGATTTGAGCCAACGGGATTCAACTGATGTTTTTATTTACCTGTTTAAATCAATGTGCTCTAGTGGTGTTGTTAACACAATACAAAGTTTTTTTAATTTACCAATTTGCTATACTGAAAAAGTAAAAATATATGTTGTATTGTTGGCTATCACAGTGGTCCTAGTGGCCCTATACCTCTGTCTAAAGCACTCTGGTTTCTTTTATGGTTATCTCACTCTAGTTCAAGTAAGTTTCAACTCTACCTATCAACCAATCCAGCATGGTGTCTTACAGAAATATAGCTCTTGCTGGCATAACCCTGATTTGTTTAAAATGAAATCTCCATATTTTCCACATATTTGTAATTTAAGTTGTGGTTCAAACATTCCTGTACTTAATCTTTATGAAAAGGTCATAATGTCACCATTAATGTTTTAAAGTCAGTAAAATGTACCAAATGTAATCTCTTCTTACATCCGTGTTCTGTTGGCTTTCTTTTGCAGACATTACAATCAAGGCAGCTCCAAGCCGTTCAAGCGGTATTCAAACGACTCTAGACACGGCAATTCTTCACAGCACAAATCACATACAGACTCCTATCACAGGTAAACAAATCACATACAGACTCCTATCACAGGTAAACAAATCACATACACTCTCCTATCACAGGTAAACAAATCACATACAGACTCCTATCACGGGTAAACAAATCACATACAGACTCCTATCACAGATGATGTTCTAGTGGCGTCTCAACTTTTGACATCCAGTAGCCGATGATTATTTAATCAATGTGTTCTAGTTGAACAAAACATACCTATTACAGGTAAACAAATCATATACAGACACCTATCACAGGTAAACAGATCACACACACTTATCACAGGTAAACAAATCACACACTCGTATCACAGGTAAAGAATGACACAGACTCCCATCACAGGTAAACAAATTGCTCACACTTGCATCACAGGTACATGAATCACATACAAACTCATCACAGGTAAACTGATGTTAAACAATAGTTCTATAAATGTTGGGAGATGAATTCCAAATTATTGTTGGCTGACTAATTGATAATGTAACGTTACATGATATGCATTTTAATCACTGAATTGATAATTTGTTGCAAATGTTTTAAATGTTGCACAATTTCATAACTGGTATGCCCCATAAAAATGATGATTCCATATGATGGTGTATATTGTGTCGTTTGTTCTCTCCAGGTTTAATAATGATCGGCATGCGGGCAGCCAGCCCTATAGTGCGAGTGCATCGTATAGCCGTGGTGGGGAAGAACGGCATTCCAACTACTACTCGGACTCTCACCGCAGTAGTCACAACTATCCCGAGTACGGCCACCACTACAGGGATGAGAGTCGTGAGAGTCGCGACAACCGCTATTCCAGCAGTGGGCGGACTGGGGATGACTTTCCTAGGTAAGTTTTAACAGATTCTTTAGGTATATTCTCAGATGGGGAATATTTTGTTTTAAATAATTTGATTGGTCAAGTTGGTGATCAATTGAACTTTTAATAGTTAATATTAAATAGCAACTAATGTTAAATAGCAACTAATATTAAACTTTTTAGAATTGTGTAGCGATCTCTGAAACTTGTGTAGCGAAATGCCAAGCGATACTGAACAAAATGTTTCCTGTTCTGTATAATTACCATTAGTTTTGTATAACTCTAATCTTGTTAATGGTTAGATTACAGAGAATAGTTTAAGAAGAGTTGAAACATGATCAGTAGTGAAGCTTATGCCATGTAATCAAAGCAGAAAAGGTTGTTTTTATGTACTTTTCATTAAAATGCAAATTATCTGAAATTCCAGAAAAAAGCCTGCAGAATAATGTCAAACAGGAATTTAAATTTTGTTCATCTGGTTTCAGCTTTTTGTATTCAATAATTATCACAATGCTTGCTGTATTTGCCAGAGACAAGTAATTTTGGGTGTAGAACAAGTAAGTAGGTTTTGTTTTTATTCTCCTCCAGAAAACGAAAATCCGAGGACAGCCTGGCACGTCCAGCAGGATCGCACAAAGACCCTCGTCTGCAGCATTCTCGCCCGTCTTCCTTCTCCAGAGACCACGAGCCAGACCACCCGCCCCATGTATGAAGGTTGTGTGCTAGAACATAACATTTGACATAGACCAGTTCTTTCAGGTTGCACCTGGATATCTTGATGGCAGTTGTTGAGCACTTTTGTCTTGTGGGGCTCTAGATCCATGACAACAGTCGAGCGCTTGTGTGTCATGGTCCAGATCCATGGAAACCAATAGAGAAGTTGAGGAGCTCTTGGTTTACTCGTGTTGTTAGTGACAAGCTGAGGCTGGTGTTCAAGACATAATACGAATTTCCACAGCGTGAGATCCGTGGAGACGTATTCTAGAAAACCCATTCCTACTGTGATTAACAGGCCACTGTCTCTGTGACGTGCCGTACACGTTTCTTAGAAAGGCTGTGTCATGAAGTTGTACCAAGTGTGTAGGCTGCGTTACGAAGTTGCACCAGGAACGTGTAGGCTGCGTTACGTAGTTGCACCAGGGATGTATGTGCCGGTGTCTTGCAGGTGAAGAAAGATTAATAACTGATAACAACTGAGTGGTTTTTGGTGCAGATGCTCTGACTAAAGGGACGAACCTTGATGGTTTGCACAAGAGAACGTCTTTAACAGAGGCCCAAGACCTGACAATATCCACGCAGAGCCCCATTAATGATTCGTCATGAAATCATTCACATGTCTTTCAGGGATCGCCATTTCACATATCTGTGGGTGAAAGCAGATTTATGCAATACATTTACCAGGCCAGTTGACTGGTTTCAAAAATTTAATGCAGTTTAGAATTATTTTTTCTAAATTTTTCTTTTTAAAAAATTGCACAGGTTTGCGAACATTTTTGAAATTTAAAGTGAAAATTGTTAGTGATGAATTTATTTTGAGTTTTATTCTTCGCAAGTTGATAACTTGTACTTGATGTGTTGAATGACTTGAGGTTGGGCTTTTAAAAAGTTATGGTTTTTATTGCAAAACTTGTTAATAATGACAAAACTTACGGTTATAATTATTTGCGCTCGATGAACACTTTACAAGTCAAGGGTTTTCTTCCACTAGTAGGATTTCTGTTTAAAACATTTACTAATTTAATGGAATGAAGGAATATAGCCTGTGTTGTAATGTTAACTGAAAACAAAGGGACTGCTTTGTTAGTAGTAAAAATGAGTAATTGCTTAGATGTACTGCTTTGTAATTTGTTGGTTGTGGTAGTCGGCATTATGCCCATGCTTGCACGCACTGTTCAGAATAATTTCCTTAATGAACCCTTGACTTGTGGAAATGCAGCAAAGAATAAACATGTTTGTGGGTAGGCATATTTTTTGGTCTTCAGAACATAAAATAACTTCCCATCGAAAGTGGTGTTTAATGAAATTCTCTTATTCATTTATTGATGTTATCTAACCCTATGAATAAAAAGAGAAACACTTCTTTTAATGTGGTTTCATGAACTAGTCGTCATCTACTTACTCTTGTGTGATTTCCCTTTTCTGTGTTCCGTGTGTGAATGTGTGAGGGCTGCGAGTCTTAACATGAGTGAATCTTATCATTCATTAAATTTAAAGGGACACACTTTAGTTTTTAAACACTAAGGCATATTTCTCACTACTGGAGCCGTTTATGATCACTGAAATCAAACTTTACTTTTTTATTGTTTAGATCATCCATTTCCTTACAACCAAAGTGTTTCTGGTAATACTAGTGTTTCTAATCCTGAGAAGTAACTGTTATGGAGTAACATTTTAGTCTTATTTTTAAGGGTATTTCAACACCATGGGCTGCTCTTTCACTGTAAATTAACCAAATTAGGTGTTAATTTTTACAAGTTGAAACTAGGGTCTAGGTGAAAAATATAGCTTAGTGTTTATAAAATTAGGGTCTGTCCCTTGAGTGTGACGAGGATGTCTGCCAGCAGATTTTCAAATGGGACAAGATGATTTTGATGTAATGATCTTATCATTTTCTACAAAACTAAAACTTTGACAAACTTTATTGACTGCATTTAGAGTTGTCACAACTAATGGTGTTTTCATTTTGGTCTCTGTTGAACAGACTGCACTTCACTAGTTGTGATGTCATTTTACATTTGTATACTGCTAACGATTTAATTGAAATCTTATTGTATATTCAAATGAACCTGTTTGCTATTGTTAATTTCTATTTGTCATCCTAAGTTATAGTATGATGGAAGAGGCTTTGTTTTTGACTTTTTCAACTTCGTTAATTTTCATTTGCTTATCAAAATGTTAATAATACTTGTTTATAAGCAATTTTTATTGAACTAAAATGTTAAAAAGTAGTCTCTTAAAAAAAGAAGAGAGAATTATATCAATACAGTATTGATGTATAATATTGGTTGGTGATACAATTGAAGGCAGTTGGTATTTTATAACTATGAAGCTAGTTGATAACATTGTATTGCTGGGATTAAAAATTATGCAACTAAAGCTATAATCAAACCCTGTGGTCATGAAATATAAATTATCTTAACATCTTATAAGTAGCATGCTCCACATGGGTATGTTTAGCTTTCGTTGGTTTGATTTTTCTGTCCGGTCTAGGATCTATGATCATATGACTTCAGACTCCTTTATACTTTTAGATTTGATGGTGTAAAGCAGAAATTGAAGTGTGATTCCAATTGTAACTGAACATGTTCAGTGGGCGTGTGATCAGTAAAACTGAGACACTGGGATTTATAAAAAATTAAAAAAAACATTTATTTCATATTATCGTATTGTCAGTTGTGAATATAACATTTTAGTCTGATACTATTTGTTAATATGTTGGTCAACTGGTTATCGTTATAGATCTAAAGTTATGCAGGCTAGCTTTATTTTTCTAGATTTTGTTGTGATATTAACACAAATGGTTCATTTTTAATGAATTTGTTTGTAACGAAACATTGAAAATGGTAAAATGTAATTAATAGTTGGATGTCAGATGGTATTTTTCATTGATATCCTATTTATTTATTGTTTATTTATTTTTGGCTATTGGTCTTCTACATTGTGCCAAAGATGTGTGGCCGAATTGTTAATCTTTTCCAAAATCTTTGTTTAGGTGAACACTGAGTTTATATAGTCAAAATTAAACTTTGTGGTATGTGCTGGCCTGCCTATGAGACTGTGTATAGTATTCCTTATGTAATGACCTGTTTATAAGAGACATTCAGTTGCTAGTCAAACTGTGCTGATCTTTCAAATGTCCAGTGAGAAATCTACAAAATAACTGGTAAAAAAAAAAAAAATTGTTAAAAACAGTCCCATACAATTGTTGCATTGTATTTCATATTAGCTAAAACATTTTTGTAGTTTGCTAACAATAATTAGATGATTTAGCTTGTTTTAATCATTAACTGAAAACTGAACTTAATTTAGCACTGTTCCAGTTTATGTTTTGGTATTCGATTTAATTGCACCTTTGCTATCTTTTTGATTTGTTTTAAAACATTTAGTATCCCAACCCCTAATGTTTTAAAACATATTTTCAGATTGTCATTTTAGGTAACTGTATTAGTGAGGTTTCTTTTTATTTAACTACAACAAAAGACAATATGAACATAAACTATACTGCAGAAATTAGTACAGAGTAAAAATGAAAAAGAAGAGAAGTTGTTCAATGAATGAAAATTAAAATAATGGGTTAAAATAACAACAACAAAAATAAAATCCCTGATGATACTGCAAAATAGTTTGGTGCTTTTATCACCTTCCAATTAATAGTTTTTGGAATAGCAGTATTTATTTATTTTTTTACAAAACTTGTACAGTGATATGTTTTACATTTGATCATGGTTTTGTTTGAACTTGTGTGACAAGACTTTCAACTCCCATTTAGGACTTAGAAATATTAGGCCAAATTTACAAAAGCTGTTTTTGACTTGCATGTGTGAATAAACATACATTTACAATGTTTCAGTACCTGCGTTTAAGAAAAACAGACTGCATAGATTTGGTCCATTATGTTTCAAGTTACCATCATTCTTCATTTTTATCATCATCTGATTCATTAGCCTTCCATTTGTGTTTGAAAAATTTAGATTGTTTCATTTCGTAGCTTTTTCACACGGACGAGATCTGTTTTGTGCACTTCAATTAATTGATTATAAAATATTTCAAGTGATTGATTGTGAGAGATTTCAAATGTTAAAACTTTTCTACAGTACCAGTGCTGCAATGTGGTCAGTTTGATCAGAAAATTAGTATCCAAACACATTTTAATTGGTCAAGGAAAATATACCAAAACCGAAGCTTGTTAAAAATGATATCTATTGGTTTCATTACAATGAACTTTTTACGTATTGAATAGTAAACTCCATTGTTAATTTGTTTTTGATGAGAGGGAGTGTAAACCCTACTTTACTCCTCTAAGTAAGCTGTTAATATTTTAACACTGGTTCGGCACATTATTGCTTTGATCTCTTGAAAGTGATTGCAGACTATTTGTATTTTTGACTGTATGCCTATATCTAGCTAGGATTAAGTTTTATTCCAGAACAGATCATTCCCTGTCAAAATGCAATGTTATTTCAACTCTCACTGTTTTAAATGTATGCATCAAATTGATAAATAAGATACATCTGTATTTATTTTTGGATCTACTACTTCTGTACATGAAAGCTATAGTTTTCTGTTGGAGTTAACTGACCATGTATTTAGGTGACTGAGGTGTGTGTGTATGAAATAATGAAGGTTGGTCTAGACTGATCTGAGCGAAGTTTCTCAGAGTAATGCTCCCAGGGACAGAGGTGGGTTTTTTTTTTTTTTAAAGAAACTGTTTTGAGTAGGGGTTTCAACCCTCCTACCACACACATTGGTATTGCACCATAATGGGATATTCTTTGATACTCCATCAATATGGAATAAGGCAAATATGAAAGTGTCCCAGCTTTTTTCAGAATTCCGGTTTTTCATTTGTTGCTTCAATGTTTCTGGGGATTTTACTGTTCATCCATAATTTTCCATACTCTCCATCCAAAACTTACAGAATGGTTTCAGCTTACACTCATTGTTCCTGAATGAGAGGAGGGGGGGGGGTGTATTTTAGACCTTAGGCCTAACCTCAGTACCCGATAATATTAAAATTTCCTTTTTTTAAACCTTTTTTTTTGGTTGTAACCCACGTTGTTAAAAATATGGTTGTCCGTCAGCCATGAAGAAACAAAAAATCACCAAGAAACTATTCTGATGTTGAAGTGCCTTGTTCAGTGTTTTACTAACTGGTTCTCTGGCACTGGCTATAACTCTTGACGGACTGCAGAAAGTCACAAACCACATTCGTCGAGTCCAGTGTGAAACTCTGTGAGCGAGGTTGAGTGGTGTATCGTGTTGTTTGTATATTGGCAGTTGTGATAAAGCTGAGTCTGTTGTACAGCTGCCCATGATGGGGGGCATTATTATTTGTATAAAATGTACCTATGTAAATATGTGTAATAATGATGACACACTAAAACACTATGAATTTAAAAAACAAATTGTGTTGTGTTCTTCTTGATTATGGCATTATTTAGTCTGAAATACCAGCAGTATAAAATTTAGGAAACTACCCATGGTCGAGGTTATTATTAAAGCTATAATAGTTCCAACTAATGCACCACAACTGGTCAAAGGCTCTGGTATGTGCTTTCCTGTCTGTGGGAAAGTGCATATTAAAGATCCCTTACTGCTAATGGAAAATGTAGCGGGTTTCCTCAGAATGAACAAATGTTTGACATCCAATAGCCGATGTTTAATTGTGATCTAGTGGTGGTGTAATATGAATTGTTTTAGATAGACATTCAGTGTTCTCGCTGCTCCATTTAAGTAGGGCAGCCTGCCCTACAATTGCCTTTAGCCGCCCTCCTTTCGCGTTCTCTGCCCTCCTTTATTTTTCTGCCCCTTTTTGTTCCAGCACCTTGCTGTATTTTACAGCACCTATCACTGCTATTTCCAAATACACTTTTTTCACACTTATGTCATTATACAAGCTACATGGAAATGCTCTAGTTTGAAGAATAAAATGGCAACAATACTATTTTTTGTATTGGCGATATATCCAGCTGAAACTTGCTCATTCTGTTGGACGTTTGATCATCCGTGCTAACAATGTAGTTATTTCCCTTGGTCTACTGGATTGTTATTAGTCCCTACCTAACCAGACTTATGGCCCTTGGACTTGGAAGATACGATAATTTGTTGAACCCGGTAGGAGTTTTATTGCTTTAACAATACTCTCGGAATGCTAGTTTAGTTTGAAATACAGGTAGTGCAAATTGTAGAAAACTGCCTATTTTTGTGGTTCTAGCTATATGAACCGTTTTAGAAACAGTGATTAGACAATATTGTCAAAGCTATATGGAATATCCTAGCTTGGAGCATAATTCCAACACGTATATATTAATATTTTTGAAGAACTTTTAGAACAAAATCGCAGCAATACTGCTGCTGTATTAAGAAATTGAATGCAACTAAAACTTACTCATTCTGTGTGGACTTTTTATTACATTTATTTTTCATTTCTGCTAAGAATAGTTGTTTCCCTTGGTCTACTAGATTGCTATTTCACAATGACGCAGAACATTTAATTACAGGTTTTTTCTTTAAATAAAATTACATTCGCAGATCCAAAGAGGGTTCACAGGGGTCCAGTACCCCACCCACCCCCACTTCCGCCTGTTTGAAGTGCCGAATTGTTGACAACAGCTATCCAGATGTCGGTCTGGCTCTCTTGTCATCAGAAAGAAAATGTTTTATTTAACGAAGCACTCAACACATTTTATTTACGCTTATATGGCGTCAGACATTGTTACGGATCACAAATGGGCTACTCTTCGATTAGCAGCAAGGGATCTTTTATAAATTATATAGTACTGGGTCCTAATTCACTATAATGCGGGCAGCATAGCCCAGTGGTACAGTGCCCGCCTGATGCGCTGTCGGTTTAGGATCGATCCCCGTCAGCTAACCACTGGGCTTTTTCTCGACATAACCATATGTCCGACGCCGTAATTAAAAAATGTGTTGAGTGCGTCGTTAAACAAAAATAAATAAATAAATAATTCACTATAATGTGCGATTGCCATCGGTGGGCCCATTATTTCTCATTCCAACCAGTGCACTACAACTGATGTATCAAAGGTCATGGCATGTGCTATCCTGACTGGGATGATGCATACAAAAGATGCCTTGCTTCCAGTAGAAAAATGTAGCGGGTTTCCTCTCTAAAACTAAATCTCAAAATTACCAAAATATTTGACATCCAATAGCAGATGGTCAATAAATCATTGTGTTTTCGTGGTGTTAAACTAAACAAACTTTGACTAAAAATTCACTATAGTACTTCATTGATCTTTCGAGATTATTTCAGCCAATCAGTGGGCGATGAATATAGTTCTACTGAAAATAGTACCCCTTTACTTATTTTCTTATGCATTATTTAAAGGGGGTCTAACCCCTAATTATGGTATAAAAAAACAAGATTGATTCCTGCATCGAGAACCGAATGCCCGATCCATCATTTCAACTTATTTATCGTGCTTATATCCAATTAAGATTTAAGCACGCTGTCCTGGACACACCACAGCTATCCGGGCTGTCTGTTCAGGACAGTGGGTTAGTTGTTAGTGAGAGAAAAGAGGGCGTTGTCTCTGTGGTGTCCTTGCGCCTACACGGAATCGTTAAAACTCGCTCTGGGTGGGAGCCGGTACCGGGCTGCGAACCTTGTACAGTACCTACCAGCCTTATATTCGAAGTGAAGAATGGTAATATTTAGAACTCCGTAAGGTGAACTTTACTTTCTTGGTCAAAATTATTTTATTTTGTTATTTTAAAATCATTTCTTTGTTTGGTTGTTCTTGTTTTGTGTGGGGTTTTTTAAAAGTGATTTGTTTGTTATAAATAATACATTACAAAGTCTTATGGAATAATATGGTGTGGATACTAATGTTCCATATTCCCTACTCGTTATTTCTGTGGATAATGTTTTTTATTTTTATTTTTATTTATTTTTTTTAAATCCTGGACTAGTACGTGCGACCAATCATGGCCAAGTCTAAATCTCTTCAAGGGGCGGGGTTTATCTCAGTCGGTTGACTTCTCGCTTAAGATGCCTTCGTCACAGGATTGAGCCATCTTTTTTTTTATCTCGTTCTAACCAGTGCGCAGCAATTGGACAAAGGCCGTCGTATGTGTTTTTCTGTATGGGAAAATGCACATAAAAGATCCCTTGCTGCATTAGGAAAACATTAGCGAGGTTTCTCTGACGATTACAAAATGTTTGATTTACCGATGATTAATTAATGTGCTCCAGTGGTATCGGTTTTTTTGTATGTCTTCATTATTCTGGTCTAACTGAATGGGGCAATACATGTACTGTGGCATGATAATGTATGATACAGGACGGCACGATTAGATGATTATGTGGTATGGACAATTTTGTAATACGGACAAATCAGTATAAATCGTCAGTGATTTTGTACAAAAACATGAAGGGATGTCCACCATAATAATTACCATACGTATGGCACGATCTTCAAATATTTTACTGGAAATCATCATCATCATCATCATCATCATCATCATCATCATCAACATCATCATCCTCAACGTCCTTTAAATTTTTTTATCATCATTAGCACTGCTTATCCTTGTACCAATTTTTTTTCTATACAGTTTCAGGTTAGGCGATAACTTAATCATCCCTCGATGATTTCTCCACTAACAAACAATATTTCTTTGATGTTTCTCGTTCAGGTCACAAACCCCACGACTGATAATCGGTCGGCGGCGCCACGGGTCAAGGGTGCTAGCCCAGCCGGCGACACACTGGTCTAAAGCTAGATACCAGTCTAACGATTCTCCCGACGACGTGCGTTATACGGGATTTGCCGAGTTTACCTAGGTTTACCGACCATCACCGGAAGGCGAGGTAAAATTCGATGTCAGATTATGCGCCACTTCTGACACCTCCTAGGTTACTTTTCGCACGTTTTAAATTGAAGCTCTGCCGCCTGAGATTGTTCAGAGGTAAGATAAAAAGCGACACCCACGTTTTGTTTGGATTAGGATCGGCCGGGTAATCAAATGGCGTGATGCGGCGGATTTTTTTTCTTCTTCTTAAAGACTTGTAGCTTGATGTTGGTGTTGTTGTGTAGGTGCGAATCGATTATCCATAAGGTAGGATGATAGACATAATGATAATGATGATGACGAGCAGGAAGATGGTCCATTGGTGATGATATAATATAATTTCAAGTTCATATTTAATTGAGAAATATGTGTTTGACAACAACTGGGAGAGATAGCAAGATACACACGGAGACTGTGAAAAGATCGTGATCGAGACCGAGCGACACGCACACGCGAACACACACACACACACACACACACACACACACACACACACGCAAGCACACGCACGCACAGAGACGGCGAAAGATCGTGATAGAGACACACACAGACATGATATATCAGTTGAAAGTTCAAGCACGCCTTGTGCAGTAGCTCGGTAATGACTAGTTATAATATGAAATGTGTAAAATGTTGGATTACACTGCTAAAATACATTTTATGTGAAACAAAAACAATTTGCTTCAAAGAATTAACGAGAAAACTAGCTTTTCTCGTTGATTAGCAGCACTTTCCAATATTGGTGGTCAATACAGCACATTCCACGACCTTGAAGAAACCAGGAATGAAAAGTACTTCAACAGGTCTTTAAAACGTGATGAACCCGGCGTCATTTTAGTGGAAAGTTGTACAACCTTTGCTTCATTTCACAAGTATCGATGCGTTGGGTAATGCGTTCGCTGCATCAGCTGCCAACGCTAACGTCCGCAAACTATTTGATCGGTTCCCGTTATTATTATTTGGCTGAGCACGAAAAGTAGACGACGTAACGAACGTTTTTGTAACTCTGGCTGGCTGAATGCGGAAGGGATTTCGAATAGTCTTATTTGCCACTGCACTAAACCTTGCACATCCGTACACACAATCAATACAAGAAAGAAAAACGTTAGTTTGTTTTGTTTAACGACACCACTAGAGCACATTGATTTATTAATCATCGGCTATTGGGTGTCAAACATTTATTAATGTTTACGTATAGTCTTAGAGAGGAAACCAGCAAAATTGTTCAGTAGAAAGGGATCTTTTATAAGTATCATCCCACATGCAGAATAGTTCATACCACGGCCTTTGATATACCAGTCGTGCACTGGCTAGAACAAGAAATAGTCCAATGGGCCCACGACAGGGATCAATCCTAAACCGACCACGCATCAAGCGAACGCTTTACCACTGGACTACGGTGGCGTCGTGGTTAGGCCATCGGTCTACAGGCTGCTGGTACTAGGTTCGGATCCCAGTCGAGGCATTGGATTTTTAATCCAGATACCGACTCCAAACCCTGAGTGAGTGCTCCGCAAGGCTCAATGGGTAGGTGTAAACCACTTGAACCGACCAGTGATCCATAACTGGTTCAACAAAGGCCATGTTTTGTGCTATCCTGCCTGTGGGAAGCGCAAACAAAAGATCCCTTGCTGTTAATTGGAAAGAGTAGCCCATGAAGTGGCGACAGCGGGTTTCCTCTCAAAATCTGTGTGGTCCTTAACCATATGTCTGACGACATATGTGTTGAGTGTGTCGTTAAATAAAACATTTCTTTCTTTCTTTACGTCTCGCCCTTGTATCCACAATGTGTGTGTGTGGTGTGGTATGTGTGTGTGTGGTGTGTGTGATGTATGTGGTGTGTGTGTGATGTGTGTGTGTGGTGTGTGTGT
>JAECMU010011341.1:2956-20510 GCA_016106625.1 Dracogyra subfuscus | reverse complement strand
GACAAACCAGTGATAACTTGAAAAATTAGTCAATGTGTTTTCCCCCACCCATATATATATATAATGGCCGCTTATTGACACACTTGATTACATTTGGGTATTTCTCCTTCTTTGTACTTTCATTTTCACTTCTAGTTAAAGGCAAGATTTGTTAATTTACCTTTACAAAATGAGAAGGAGTTGAGAAATTAGGCTGTTTATTCCCCTCAAGTAAAAGTTACACCTGTCACCTGTATTTAGAGGCCACCTTTAAGAGCTTTATCAAGTGACTGCTTCACACAGGTCAGACTGAACATTTAAACAGTAAAATTAACTTTTTAATGTTTACATGTATATATATATATAGACCACAAGTGTTGAGCTAATCTTTATGCCACTGATAAGACACTGGTGTAGATTGTTTTAGGTAAATGGATCAAGTTCAGATATCAACAGGGCAGCTAGACACCAGCCTCAGTGTTGTTGTGTTTAAAACCATCGGACATAAGGCTGATAGGTACTGGGTTCACAGCCCGATACCAGCTACCAGCCAAAGTGAATTTTAATGATTCAGTGGGTAGGTTTAATACCATTACACCAATTCTCTTCTCTCTCACTAATACATTGTAACTAACTAACTGACCTGGACCAACAACCCTGATAGCTGAGGTATGTGCCCAGGATAATGTGCCTGAACCTTAATTGAATACAAGTTCGAAAATATAAATTGAAATGAATGAATGAAGGGCAGCATTAGAAGCAACACTAATATTTTAACTTTATTTTTTAAATATTTTACAGATACCTTAAAGATGTTTCCAAAAGATGTGATGCTTCAAGGAACCAACAGTTGAATATGACATAAAAAAAAGAGAGAAATAAAGTGACGTCAGGTAGAATGACGATGTCACACAGGGTCCATTAAGCATCAGTGATGTTAAGATGTCTGATCTCATTTCTGCAGCCAAGAATGGTTACAGTAGACATGTGGAGACCTTCCTAGAGTCGGGCAGTTCCGTGAACGTCACTGACAAGGACAACGCCACAGCTCTATACTGGGCTGCATGCCTCGGACATCAGCAAATCTGTGAAACTCTGCTGAAGGCGCGGTGTAATGTGAATGCGCAGGTCAAGTGGGGGTCAACTGCACTGCATGCCGCATGTGACAGAGGGCATGCTGACTGTGTCAAGTTGCTCATTATCTGGTAAGGATGTTAACTCTTTCATAAAAAAATTGGTTTTATCAGTGTACTATTTAACTGATTGAGAAAGTGTTCAAAGTGGTTCTCAGGGTAGAAAGGTTTCAAGCACATGTTTTTGTGAATTTCTTTATAGTATAGAATATTGTTAGCACCCATTTTTTCTTTATTTATCTATTTTATACTTTTTGTCAAATTAACATACTAGTTTTTGAATATAAATACTGGACATAATTAACAATATGAACTTGCAAAGTTTGACTAATATTTGAAGATATATGGCAAAGTGGAATAGTGTTGAAAATCAGATAGTGTTTTATTGTCAGTCATCAAATCTACACTACCCTAGCTACACTATTGATATCTAGATTAAAATGTACATTTTGCTTTGGGGTACAACATCTGCTACTTGCAAACAGGCTGGAGGTGGAGGTTTGGTTTCTTGTAGCTGGAGTTGTAGGTTGTTTCTTTTACTTCAGTGGAATATAACATTATACTTCAATTTTAACTCAAAAATAGTATAAACACCTAGGTGAAATTGCAATGGAGTTACAGCTGTTTAAAGTTATGTCAAGCTTGTAAAGAATAAGTTAACCAGTATTTCATCCAGGATTTTGTTAGAGGGTTGGCAAAATACTTTGACGTTAACTGGGCCTCCAAAGGGTGCGAAAATGCTAGGGTAGTTCAGGGGCATGCTCCCCAGTAATGTTTTAATTTTTTATTTTTTTTCCAGTTGTTTTTAGATGCATTATGGAATACATGTGGGTGTCATATATACTTATAGAAGGATATATTTTAAGATAGATTTTAATAATAATGTTTATTATTATTAAATAGTTGCTTAATGTCAAAACAATAATTTGAAAAAGAAGTATAAATGTATTAAGACTAAGCACAAACAGATAATACATATTACTAAATTACTTATTGTAATATGTATTATCTGTTATCTATCTATTTATCTAAAAGTAAAACCCAGGTCTTGTAGAATTAAAAAAAAATCATGGGATTGGTGATTTTAAAAATTAATTATCCATGATTGAATATTCATTAGGCCTACTTCTGTATGTATATCAGGGGTTCTAGAATTAAAAATAAAACTTCCCATATTGACCAGTGGATAAAATATTTAGTGGTCATGATAAAAAATTAATCTGCTAAATTGTAAACACTCAGTGACTGATAAAACAAATAAAAGAAAGTAAATATTGTTTTATATATATGTAAGTATCCTCACATAATATGTTTTCGAACAGATAATCAAATATTGCAAATATCTGTAATGAATTCTGAATTAAAAGCTAAATAATCTTTCTTACCTGTTCATTAGAGTATAATCCATGAAACAGACAGAATTATAGATGTTAAACACAATACTGGTTGCAGCAGAAATGTTTTTTCGACATTGTGTCTGGATATACTGTGAGGAAATTACCATCACCAGGTCCATCTGGCAGCCAGTGAAGGAACCACAACATCCAGGCGCATGCTCTGTTGGCTGCTAGTCCCTCAAACAAAATGGTCTCCAGGGTTTTATAAAGTTTTTCCACAGAACCCCCCCCCCCATTAAAACCTCCCTCCCCACCCTGATTTGTGTGATCAAAAGGACAATCACCAACTCTTTTATTTTTTATTTGGCCTAATGTAATTGTAATTTATTGAAGTATCTGACATCAACTGTCATACAATCTACATACTGGGTATAATAAATCATATATAACAGCTCAAAGTTTATTGACTTATTTTTTCATCATTAACTTTAATTTTCAGGAAAGCACAGCTTGACATACAGAACAAGAGAGGGGATACTCCGCTCCATCTTGGTGCATACCGAGGATTCCCAGATATTGTCAACATTTTGTTGAAGGCTCAAGCTGATCCATTGATAAAAAACAGCTCCAGCAAAACACCACTGCAGGAGGCTTTGTCTAGAGGTCATACACAGATTGCAAATGTCCTTAACAAATACACTAATGGTAAGAACATTTATAAAATACCTATTCAGTCTTAGTTTAGTGATAAAGCGGGCAGCATGGCCCAGTGGTACAGTGCCCCCCTGATGCGCAGTCGGTCTAGGATCGATCCCCGTCAGCTAACCACTGGGGTTTTACTCGACATAACCATATGTCCGACGCCTATATAACCGTAATTATAATGTGTTGAGTGTGTCGTTAAACAAACAAACAAACAAACAAACTAGTTTAGTGATAAAGACATTTTCAAACCATTTTGTAAATTTATGTTGTATCAAATTTTTTGAATAGGAATTTAATTTTTTTTTTTTTTATGGAAGTATCTTATTGAATTAATGTAAAATTTTCCCCCTTTTTTTTGGGAATGGAAAAGTCACTTCCATTTTTTTTCAGTTCTAGATTGGGGCTCTTTGCACTGGAAGCTACCCCCACTAGCAGCTCCTCCCATTCTAGCACATCCTATCTTCCACTGAGTAGTAGTATATCCTCCTACTTGTAGCTCCTCTCACTCTAGTAGATCCTCCTACTTGCAACTCCTCTCACTCTAGTAGATCCTCCTACTTGCAACTCCTCTCACTCTAGTAGATCCTCCTACTTGCAACTCCTCTCACTCTAGTAGCTCCTCCTACTTGCAACTCCTCTCACTCTAGTAGATCCTCCTACTTGCAACTCCTCTCACTCTAGTAGATCCTCCTACTTGCAACTCCTCTCACTCTAGTAGATCCTCCTACGTGCAGCTCCATTCACTCTAGTAGATTCTCCTACTTGCAGCTCCTCTCACTCTAGTAGACCCTCCTACTTGCAGTTCCTCTCACTTTAGTAGACCCTCCTACCTGCATCTCCTCTCACTCTAGTAGACCCTCCTACTTACAGTTCCTCTCACTTTTGTAGACCCTCCTACCTGCATCTCCTCACACTCTAGTAGATCCCCCTACTTGCAACTCCTCTCACTCTAGTAGACCCTCCTACTTCATCTCCTTCCACTCTAGTAGATCCTCCTACTTGCATCTCCTCTCACTCTAGTAGATCATTCTACTTACATCTCCTCTCACTCTAGTAGATCATCCTACTTACATCTCCTCTCACTCTAGTAGATCATCCTACTTCATCTCCTTTCTCACTCTAGTAGATCATCCTACTTGCAGCTCCTTCCACTCTAGTAGACCCTCCTACTTCATCTCCTTCCACTCTAGTAGATCCTCCTACTTGCATCTCCTCTCACTCTAGTAGATCCTGCTACTTGCATCCCCTCTCACTCTAGTAGACCCTCCTACTTGTATCTCCTCTCACTCTAGTAGACCCTCCTACTTGCATCTCCTCTCACTCTAGTAGATCCTGCTACTTGCATCCCCTCTCACTCTAGTAGATCCTCCTACTTGCAGCTCCTCCCATCTGACTGCTTCCCCCACTCTTTCAGACCCTCCTGTCTTTCAACTATCTTCACAGTCTTACTCCACATCATGGGTGTATCTTCTACTCTCTATCATGTTGTTAATGATTTGTTTTATTTCTTGTATAGATTTGCAGCAGTTCTCATCACTTCCCGAAATCAAGCCATCTTCTGGGTTAGTGGACTCGACCAGTCATTTGCCATTAACCTCCTGGCCGCAGTGTTGTAAATCAGTGGATAGCTCTTTCGTTCCTAATATATATGTTGGCTCAAATGACATTCACAGTTCTGTGTGTCAGAAAAACACAACTTTTACCAAACAGGACCGAAATCGATTTCCCGTCAACAGACCAAATCCTTTAAGCTCTGTTTGTGATAACTATGGTAAAATAATGGAGCCACAAGAAAGTTTTGAGGACGAAAGCATTGTGCATAATGGTAACATTTCCAATAAAGAAAATCTCGATGAAGTAGATGGACCTGTTTTACGGAGCTCTGTTGTAGATAGGTCTAATGGAATACCAACTACTCTCTATCCCATGGCAGGTTGTGGTTATTCATACCATAATGAATCCCCGTCATTACCTTTCCATCAGGGTTTGGACTCGCAACAGGGAGGGATCAGACCCTCGGACATGATGGTCACCCACAACCATCTGATTCCTCAGAGAACAATAAATCGGTCTAGCGAAGCTATTGAAAATTACGCCGAGAGTCTTCAGCTGGAACTGGTTAAATACCACGATATTGTCGCCAACATTGAAAAGGAAAAATCTAACCTGGAACACCAGAAATCAGAGCTGATTCGTTTGTTGCAAATGAAGGAAAAAGAAATTCAGAATGTGAAGCAACTCTTGATGAAGGAAAGGTTGCTACGGCAACAGCAGTATCGTAAGCATATACAGAATGAGGAACAGAGACAGCAGCTGTCACTCGCTTCTATGAGTTGCTGTCAGACTAGTGTCAGAGGAAATGATGTCACACATGAACATCTGAAGAAATTTGTTAACCTCTTGCATCAAAATAGCAGTCAGTGTGATTCAGGCAAATTGGTCGCTTCACTGCAAATGCAGTTGAAGGAACTGTGGATGAATTCTGGTGCTAACGTAAAGCTGGATGCAGACAATGAAGAATGGATTATGGGAAAAGATTACGAGTTGATCTGTGATCATCCCATTAATCAAATATCGGAAGGAATTCGCAATGGTTCCTGCTCATTAATATTTCAAATAAAGAGACTGGGAAAGCCATATATTCTAAAGGTGAGCATCATTTAATGAGAATGAGAGAGAGAGAGAGAGAGAGGGAGACAGAGAGACAGAGAGACAGAGACACACAGACAGACACACAGACAGACACATGGAGAAAGAAAAAGAGAGAGCTTGTAGCACTTCTTTCAGGAGATGTGATGGGGACAAATGAGAGTAATAGCTATGCACCCCTTAAATGGCTAGGTTTAAATGAGATGTTGAGGTTTTATCAGATGGTTTTTTTTATCTGTTGGAATTTTGCCCTTGCACCAGTAAATGTCCAAATGACAATTTTCTGAGATCCCTTTTAATATCTATTTTTAAAATGTAAAAATTATACCTGTCTATAAAAAGTTAGAACCAAATAATTTTATGTACTAGAAGAATATATTTAGAAAATCTACAGAGGATCTACAACCTGTAAGTTAAGTTATGCTTTGTATATACCAGTAAGGTCTACTCATAATATGTAGCAGTCAGTCAAAAAAGAAAGAAGACAAAATGTGAAAAGTATTTAGGAGTCGGGGGATTTTGAACATCAACATGGATTCAGCCAGAATTTGTTGTTGTTGTTTTTTGGGCGTGGTTTTTTTTCTAGCCAAACATTCTTAATTAGGGAAACCAGGATTTAAAAATATTTTCAAGTTAATTATGCAAAGATTATTTAATTAATTTATTTGTAGTTTATATTAATCACAGCTGTGTGTAAAAAATAACAAAATATGGAACTTGTAACTATAATAATGGACCTTTAATGTGGTGCACTAAATTGTGTAAGTAGCACATGATCTTTGACATCTGGAAGCTGTATTTTACACTGCAGTTGAATGACCAATAAAACAATCCCACACAAAATCAAGATCATATTTTGGTGAACTTCAGACAAGAAGCAGGACTGGATGACAGTTGACCTGCTACTAGTACTACATGTAAATAGCTTAACATTAACAATATATCACCTGATAATATATAGCCTATAGTCTGTCCCATCATTCTATAAAAAAATGTTTTTGCAAATAACTTTAGTTTGGTTTGATTTAAGAAGAAAATTAAAAGTGTTCTGGAAGTAATAAACAAATACAATTTTGTTTTGGTGCAATTTACTAATCAGTCAGCTCAGAAATAAATAACTTGTAGTAAATTCTGTAGTATCAAAAACGTTGTTCTCTGTTGGGTGGACTATACAATAAGTGTTTTATTGATCCTGAAAGGTATTTTATTGAAGAAGTCATCAGATCCTTCAGGTGGTACATAATTGAATAACTACATGTACCGGTACATGTGGTTCTAAATCAGAAAAATTACATTTATTTTTATCTGCTTAAGATTTTTACAGCACAGTTTATGGTAGTGAGCATTAACTGAAGAGGAACATGCACACATTTATTACTATACTATAGGCCTTAAAAATTGTATTTTCAAGAATGAGCAGAATTTATTTTAGGGCAGAACGACTTTAAAAAATAATGTTTACCTCATCATACGGTCTTTACTAAAAATGTATTTCTGGGGAGGTTCTGAATTTTTTTGTATTAGAATTACCCGATGCATGTAGGTCCAGAAAAAATCTTATATATGTACCTTTTTTACCTGCATATAAAAAACCTAGAAGAAAACATACTACATCAGTAACATCATAAACAAATAATTGGCCCTTTTTCTTACATGTACATGTATGTATATCAGGCTTTTAAAAATTCACAATACTATAATGTTTGTAGATAAACTATTTTTTAAACATTTATTACCCCAAATCATTGGCAACATGAAGGTTGGTGTGCTTTGAATCATTATCTTACCATGTACTAGACTAATAAAAAAATTAATGAAAGAAAAGGTACAAACCTGCCTTTAAAAAACCAAAACCAAATGCCTTTCTTTTTTCCGCCAGATGATGATCAACCTAATAAACATGGACTTTGACCAGCACAGTGATGGCTACAGCCTCGACGGTCACCTGATCCGCAACTTCGGCATGGAGTACCACGTTCCTCTCCTCCTCGACAAATACCCAAACATCATCAAGGTCCTTCACCACTACCAGGGCTCGACAGAGAACTTCCTTCAGTTCCAGAATCTTCTGATACCGCACAACCTGGACGTTCCCATCGAGATGGCTCGACGCACCACATTCATTGTCATGGAGACATTCCCTCAGACTTTACGGTCGTTCATGGTGACCCAGCGGACCGCGTGTCCAGAGCCGAGTTTTGGTCTTCCTGACTTGTTTCTACTGAATCTGCTGTACCAGTTGTTGGAGGTGTTGTGTGTTTTACAAGACACACGGATAGTGCACCGGGACATCAAGGGAGATAATGTGTTTCTTGATAAGTGTCTTAGGCCCGTGTTGGGCGATTTTGGTTTTGCGCGGTCGTTACGGAACCGCGATGGCGGTAACTTGCCCTTCTCAGACCATTCCCAGGCCTGTGCGGGCAATGCTCATGCATGGGCTCCAGAAGTGTGTCGGTTCAATAGAACTCTGCCAGGATCTTTACCTTACTCAGTAAGTGATTATGTTTGACATCCAGTAGCTGATGATTAATAAATCAATGTGCTCTAGTTGTGTATTTAAACAAAACAAATTTGTTTTTGTGATATTAAATCAAAGGGACAATTTTACAAAGGTTACTTTTCCCTTGTAGTCATTTGTATTAACTTTTTATATTTAAGTGTTTAACCTCTGCTAATCGAAAAGAGTAGCTTATGAAGTGGCAACAGCGGGTTTCCTCCCTCAATATCTGTGTCATCCTTAACAACATGTCTGATGCCATATAACCTTAAATAAAATGTGTTTAGTATGTCGTTAAATAAAACATTTCTTTCTTTCTTTCATGCATGCAACTCGAATAAATGTAGGATATCACTTTTTGGACCATGATGTAAGGCAAATGAAAACCCCACATTTACACTGCTTGAAAACAGAATAAAAATAAAAATTTATGAACTAAACATTTAAATGGTTTGAGATTTCTATGTGCATGTTTAGAAACCTACTATTTTATTAAAGAAAACAATTGTAAATACTTATTGCAATATTTTAATAAAAAAAATTCTGGTTTGTAAGTTTTGAAATTTGCATTATGTTTGCTATCCAAAATGTGTAAATGAAATACACGTTTACCTCAATTTTGTGACCATATCATCACTTTGTTTACAATACATGTATATCCCAAGGATACAACTTCAGATATAATATTGTAACTTTTAACAACCACTTGTCCATATAATCACAGGTATTTCTTATGTGGTATTCTTTTTCTTGTAGGTTTCATTGGACCAGATATATTCGAAATCCGACATATTTGCTGTGGGGCGAATGTTCTACGCTTTATTATCTCCTGTGATTGATGACAATTCCTTCCCACATTCCTCTGTTGACCAGCCTCACTATGAGGAATCTGCAATCCCGGAACTTCCATCGGTGTTAGGTGCTGGCTTGAGATACGTCTTGAAACAGATGGTGCTGGATGAGCCGGAGAATAGACCAACACCTAGACAGGCATTGCTGAGGTAGGATCTCCCTCGCAGTACATGGGATGGATGGAGGGATGGACGGACAGATGGACAGATTGATGGATGGATGGATGGATGGATGGATGGGAATGGGTGGGTTTTGGGTGGGTGGGTGTTTGGGAGTATGAGATGGGTTTGGGTTTTGGGTGGGTGGGTTTTGAGTATGTGGGTGTTCTTTGGATGGGTGGGTATTGGGTGGATGGTTTTTTGGTGGGTGGGTGTATTTGGGAGAGTGAACAAATGAACAAACAGACAGATGAATGAATAAACAAATGAATGAGTGAATGAATGAACAAATGAATGAATGGATGAATGAATGAACAAATGAATGAGTGAATGAATAAACAAATGAATGAATGGATGAATGAATGAACAAATGAATGAATGGATAAATGAATGAACAAATGAATGAATGGATGAATGAATAAACAAATGAATGAGTGAATGAATAAACAAATGAACGAATGGATGAATGAATGAACAAATGAATGAATGGATTAATATTAACAACACCCCAGCATGAAAAGTATCAGCTATAGGGTGTCTAAGAAGATAAGTATACAATAATTCCAAAATGTTTTAACAAAAGTCTCACATTAAATGGAATTAATGAATGAATCTCTTTCCTCTCTGTTTTCCCATCTCTCTCTTTCCCTCTCTCCTTTCTCTTTTCCCAACTCTCTCTTTCCCCATCTCTTTCTTTTGCCATTTCTTTCTTTCTCTCTCTCTTTTTTCATCTTTCACTTTTCCTCTCTCTTTTCCATCTCTCTCTGTCTCCCTCTCTCCCCATCTCTCTCTCTTTCCCACTTTCTTTTCCCATCTCTCTTTCTATCTGTCTTTCTCTGTCTCTCTGTCTCTCTGTCTCTCTCTCTCTCTCTCTCTCTCTCTCTCTCTCTCTCTCTCTCTCTCTCTCTCTCTCTCTCTCTCTCTCTCTCTCTCTCTCTCTCTCTCTCTCTCTCTCTCTCTCTCTCTCTCTCTCAAATCAACAAAGGAGAGAAACATGTATGTATTTTGTTTATTCTTTCAGAGTTGGAATGCTCATAATCAATCCAGCTGGAGAAGAAATTTTATCTAGTAATGACGTGGTGCCATATTGTCAAGCCCGAATGCTTAAACTTCTAGCTTTATGTCCACGGTTTGTATCTTTTTTCTCTTACTTTTATGAAAACAAAAGGTGTTACTTTTTAGACAGCTACATTTACATCATACATTTTTGCATCTGAATTAATGAAAATTGGCAACAATATATGTTCATTTCAATGCATGTTTAAACAGTTTTAAATTTTTATACTGAATTATTTTAGTTTTTAATGGGTTTCTTTTAAAGAACATGAATGTTAAATTCCAAATTATTTCTGTATTCTCTGAATCCATAAACAAGAGACTTAATTCTGCCGAATTCTTCTTTAAACTATTCTTTTGTTTCAGTATATATTTTATGGAATATTTATGATGGATTAATGATCTGCTATTTTTTTGATGGCATGTACTGTATGCTTTACTTTAGAATCATAATATTTGCTGGCATGAATGAAAAAGAACTCCATAAACAAATGTGTTGTCATGTCAACAGTTGCATAGGGGTTTTTTTAATTCCCCAAATTAAAATGGTAGGTTTTTTTAGAAACTTACAATACAAAGTTACCTGTATGAAGTAACTAACCGATCTATTTCCCAATAATGTAACACTGAACAAATTGACATATATAAAACAACTGCCTATAATTTTCAAGGTATGTGCCTTTAATGTTTTCAAAGTATGTACCTTTAATGTTTTCAAGGTATGTACCTTTAATGTTTTCAAGGTATGTACCTTTAATGTTTTCATGGTATGTACCTTTAATGTTTTCATGGTATGTACCTTTAATATTTTCAAGGTATGTACCTTTAATGTTTTCAAGGTATGTACCTTTAATGTTTTCATGGTATGTACCTTTAATGTTTTCATGGTATGTACCTTTAATGTTTTTATGGTATGTACCTTTAATGTTTTCAAGGTATGTACCTTTAATGTTTTCAAGGTATGTACCGTTAATATTTTCAAGGTATGTATCTTTAATGTTTTTCATAAAATGAATTTAGAGCCACTACAAACTCAAGCATGATCAAAAATATATTGGAGTTTCCATAACTGATAATTTAAGAAATTGCAAATACTGTATAACTTAGTGGTAAACAAATGCAGTAATGGCAACCACTATTTAGCACTAGCTATGGTCAGCACCCTAATATTCTCGAACATAGATGTATTAATAAAATAATCTAACTTGGTTGTGCTATGTCTATTTATTAATATTAGTTATTTTTGTGTCTATATCCAATTAAAGTTCAAGCATGCTGTCCTGGGCACACACCTCAGCTAATCTGAACTGTCTGTCCAGGACTGAGAGGTAGTAGTTAGTGAGAGAGAAGTAGATGCAGTTGTCTTACACCTACCCATTCAGTCATTAAACTCCCTCTGGATGGGAGTCGATACCAGGAGACGAACCCAGTATGTACAACCCTTGGGTCCGATGGTATAACCACTAGTCCACTGAGTCTGGTTTGTGCTACATCTAAACATTGCCTTTCTTTCATTTGCAGGAAGTCAAGTGTACCCGAGAATGTATTGACAATAGATGAGAGTGTACGCTGGATCAGCCCAGAGATAGAAGCCAGCTTCTTTGTGAATATATCACCAACAGAATTCTGGGACACGTTAGTTGATCTTCGACAAGCAAATCTGTTGCCAAAAGCAGAAAGTGAAAGAATATCGGAAAATGATGCAACATGAATAGATAGTTTTTAGGAGCTTTTATATTGTATGCTGGTCAAAACGGTTTTAGAGAACACCAGAATTTGTACACCATGACTTTGTGTGAATATGAAACTAGATAACATTCTACAGCAATCAAAGTCAGCTTACTAGCTCATGTAGTGGTCAAGGATGCAGACACGAAATCACTTCAGATCTAGACAAACCCATTTCAATATGAACACAGAACTCATTGTGACATCAGTGTCAGAGAGAGTTGATGCGAGTGTCAGTGAGTTGATGTCAGATAGCTAATATCAGTGTTGGAGAGTTGATGTCAGTGTCAGAGAGCTGATATCAGTGTTAGAGAGCTGATATCAGTGTCAAAGAGTTGGTGTCAGTGTCAGAGAGCTGATGTCTGTGTCAAAGAATTGAAGTCAATGTTAGAGGGAAAATGTCAGTGACAGATAGCTGATATCAGTGTTGGAGAGCTGATGTCAGTGTCAGAAAGCTGATGTCAGTGTCAGAGCATTGATGTCAGTGGCATTGGCCTACACAGTGCTTCTCTTGGAGAATGTGGTCTTGAACAGTACTTCAAAACATTAATGCCAAACTACAATAAGGGGGTGTTGTGAAAGACAATACAGTGGTATAGATTATATATAATCCTTTCTTTCTTTAACTGCTATTGGTAGGCAAAATATATACCTATTTGGTAGTAAAACTGATGTGTTAAATTATAGTTTATTGTGTTTTCTAAAATGTTTTGATTAGTGTGTTAAATTTGAGAGGATACATACTTAGTTTTAAAATTTAGTTTCTGTGATATTATTAACTAGATACCAATTCTTGATTATCTGCAACATGTACATTATAATAAGCAGATGAACCCTTGTGATATGTTATACCAAGGTTAGTTAATTGGAAGACATTACATGTAGATGGAACTGTGCCATATATTTATGGTATTACGAAGTATTTGCACTATGCATTGTTGACATTATGACATTGAAAAGGAACATTGGGAACATTTTTATGGCAAGCTCTTGTGTACCATGTTTAATAAGAAACACATTTTACTTGTTAAAAAAATAAATATGGATAATATGTTGGGGTCCTTTTAAAACGTTCGTGTAATTCTTAGTTTCCTTCTTGAAATATTTTTTTAATTTTAAAATTTAAATTGATAAGAATGGCCAATTGGTTATATGGTGAAGCATTACACTTTATAAAATTAAAAGTTAAAAACTTAAAAGATAATGAAGGTCAATGCAAGTCCAGGTCTGATTTATTATTATTTTTATTTTTTTAAATTAATATTGTTTTAATACAGACCCTGTTAAAATGACCTATGTCGATCACTTTGATGCTGGCATAAATGAAAATGTACTGGTCTCCAAACTTCGAAAAATGTCTTACAGTTGTTCTTTATTACTCATGTACATTTACTGTACACATTATTAACTAATACAGTGATTGAATACTGAGGTAACTTATTACGTTACAGAAATATAATTCAGCTAACATAATTAACAAGATAAAAATCATGTGAAGGGACTTCTGGTTATCTCACATTTTGAAATATTGTCCCCTGATAGAATGTTTTCAGAGTACTACACAACATTACTTTAGACTTCCAGTGTAATATATTTTAACATGCTCATATACCACTAACATTTCGAGCATGTCTGTCCTGGGGCCTATTTCTAGATAGCCAGAGGTCCGACCCGGGAAAGACCATAATACTAAAGGAAATTGGACACAACTCAACATACCTGGAAAGTTGTATATACAGTGAAATGTGTCCAAACTGGATTATGTTGGGGACCTAATATTTATCCAGTTGAGACAGGATTTAGTGTTTAGAGGGTCTAGTTTTAGAATTTAGAAAATTTAGGACCTTGAAACTTGGCCGGTTTTGACAGAATTCCAGTTTGTTCAGGGCCCGGTTTAGACAGGTTTCATTGTACTAACTGTTATAGACACATGTGGGGTGGGGGTGTATTTGGTCAGCTTGATCTTTATAATCATGATATAAATAATTTCTATATTGGTTTTTGTTGTATCTGTAAGCAGGAGTTTTGTTGTATTTGTAATCAAGAGCCTGTAGTTATGGTCAACTTGTTATAAAATATTTCATTTAATTTCTGGTTGTGAAATAGGCACCTGTATGAAATGTGATAAAGAGACTAATTGTTTTTTTAGCAGTAAGTTTTCCTTTTAAGTGATACAATATTCCTTCTGTTCCAGTATTTGACATTTCTAAATACATGAGGCACAACTTCCAAGAAATGTTATTTTAGATATATTTCTTCGTTTTTATCTATTTGTGAAGTCAAGACGACAAGTTCAAGTATTGTTTAGGTTTATCTACAATCTACAGAAATACTTTGATCTTTAAGTGGTTATCAAATTTTGTGAAGCAAACATCTAACACAGGGCTTTTACATTAAACCCTCAAATGGATTTTTACGTGTGGTTGGATAAACAGTTAAATATACGAAGGAAGTGATTTTTTGTTCGAACCAAGGTGGATTCCTATTTCATTCAAACATAAAATATTTCATACATTATTAAACACAAATGTATAAATAACAAAGGTGTGTGACCAAACCATGACTGCATGCTTATCAACTCTTCTTATAAACCAGCTATGAAGTGAGGTCAAAATATCTGATAAATGTATTGAATCCATCTTATAAAACATCTGAAATGGGTTTCGCATGGTCACCCACGTTCTGTATGAATCCTTAGATAAGCTTTATGTGAATTTATAGCCATTATGGTACATCACAGGAGGATCAGCAAGTAATATATGGCTTACTTGTAGAGCAATCATCTTATGCTCAGTGGGTTGTATATCAGCATCAACAGGTGACGTGTCGCTCAACTGGCCTCAGTGGTGCAGTGGTTAAGACATAGGACTACAGGATGGTAGGTACAGGGTTCGCAGCCCAGTACCAACTCCAACCCACAGCAAGTTCTTAACGGCTCAGTGGGTAAGGCCACTACACCATCTTCTCTCTCACTAACTACTAACCAACTAACAACAAACTCACTGTCCTGGACAGAGCCCAGATAGCTGAGGTGTGTTCCCAGGACATAATGCTTGAACATTAATTGGATATAAGCACGCAAATAAGTTGAAATGAAAACATATTGCTCAGCAGTAGAGAAATCACCTGATGAGCAGTGGATCATACATCATGATATTTTTCATCACGACCAATGTCTCGTCTCGTGACTGGTATATTGGTGATAGTCTTCATGGGCGTCATTTGGTGGGGGACAGGGGGGACATGTCACCCCCACTTTTAGCAGTGAGGATTTTTTTCCACAAATTATTGTTAGAACCCAATTGTCCCCCCCCCCCACTTTTTCCTTGCAAATGACGATCATGATAGTCGTATGTATTGTCCTGTCTAAAACATTGTATATAAAAGATCCCTTGCTGCCTTTTGATAGGGGCAGTGCATGTGGCAATTGCAGGTTTCCTCTTTTTTTCACCATAGACTGATCTCACTTTTAAAGAGACTGTCCCGAGGTTTCTGTTATTGTAACTTGTTTATGACATACAGAGCTTTCTTTTTCGATGACTAGAATAATTACAAATTACAGATATTTTCTTGTTTAGGATGTCAGTGTGTATATTAATATTGGGAATTGGATGCGATTTCATCACCGAACATCGGTTATAATCGGTTTGCACCAACTGATCAACTTCCGATTACACAAATGGTTAGAATTATATAAACACAAGAAGGCTTTGAATAACAAGGACCATGTACCTAGACCCTTCATAGGCTAATTTTACCTTTATTAACTATTTAAATGCTTTATGTACACATGAGAACCCCACAAACCCAAAATATTTACATCAGTTTCATCATCTAAACTAGGGAAGCATTTACAGTTAAAATTTTCCCACACCATCAGGTTTTTTAAATTTTAAATTGGCCATCACTTCGGTAGAGCCAAACCAATTAATGTTTGATTATAATCGATCATCTGAACGTTACTAGTCTGTACAAACAATGTTTGTAGCAGCTGAAACTGAATTTTAACTTAAATAATTTTGTGCGTACAGGATTTTTCTTTTTAAAATTATGAAGTAAAATGAAAAATGACTGCTATGACCACAGACACATTGGATACACGAACAATGGTATTGTAAACAAGAAAATATACTTAATATGTAATTTTAGTTGCAGAAAGACTCTGATGGTCTTAAACATCTAACAAAGATAACAAACTGATGATGGTCTCTTTAACCATATGTTAGATACAAGATAGCCGTAGTTTAAAATCTACTAAGGTGTCAAACAAAAGTTGTTTTGTTTTTTTCGTTGAGATGATCTTATGACAGTTGTAGAATTAACAAAATGGTGGTGGTTAGGAGTGTTAAATTGTTTAGGATTTTTTAGTTTAGTGATTAATTAAATATTAGTCATTGGTTGTTGGCTGTCAAACATGATAATTGTGACACAAAGTCTTCACAGGAAACTTGCTATTTTTACATTAGCAACAAGGGATCTTTTATATATATTTATTCATAGACACATACCAAGACCTTTAAACTAACAGGCATCATAATTATTGTTGGCTTGGTGGTACTTGTACTTGCTTGTTTCTTTCATATTCATAGAACATTTCTGTAAAAGTTTGGTTGAACGATTTTAACCAAATAGCAAACTTCAATTCATACAAACATTTATCATTCTCTTTCCCAAACACCCACCACCGCCACCATCACCACCACCACCACCACCATCACAACTTATGATTATGTAAGATAATAAAAAATAATTTCAGTCTATTTTCAACAATCTTCATACATCTGAATTAATGTCATTGAAAGCTAACCTACAGTTACATTATTTATATCACGGGTATGTTTTAAAACCATATTTGTATAATTTGGTTCTGCGTGTAGACTGAACATGGGCATTTCAAACATTTAAATTATACGTGCCAATTCAATTCAAGTGGTTTAGCATTCACATTCAAAGCAAACTGTTGTCCTGGGTGCAGATACTAAAAAACTGGAGATATGTGCCAACCTGTGTTAATGAAATTTATCATTTCATACTTTATTGTAATTTTTTAATCCCATTTTAATATGCATGTACAATACTGTGTGTCTTCATAAATTAACATATATTAATTTGTATTAATTATAGATACAGCTTTGTCACCTATTAAAAACACAATTTAATATAATGGCACACACACAGATAGACACACACACTCACACAAACACACACAGACAGACACATACACACACACCACAAACACACACACAGACACACACATACACTCGCACAAACACACACCCACACATACACATGCCACAAATACACACACACACACCACAAACACAGACACACACACATACACTCGCACAAACACACACAGACAGACGGACAGACACACACATGCACTTGCACAAACACAGACACACACCACGAACACACACACACACACAGACACACACCACAAACACACAGACACACACA
>JAECMU010011340.1:0-10444 GCA_016106625.1 Dracogyra subfuscus | reverse complement strand
GAGAGAGAGAGAGAGAGAGAGAGAGAGAGAGACAGAGAGACAGAGAGACAGAGACAGAGAAACAGACAGAGACTGAGACATAGAGAGAGAGAGACAGAGAGATCATTTTAACTCCTTAATATATTTTTCCCAGTATTCCAGTTACTATTAATACTGTCTAGCCATAAAAACTACAAATGTTAATTGTGGTCCTTGTGGTGTATTATAACTGCGTGTAAAAGTTGCATGCTGAATATAAAGATTATGGTTTACAAATATAAGAATATGTGTCTGCTATAACCTTGTACACTTGACTGGTGATATTTTGGAATATTACCTACCTGTGATTTATATTTGTAATTTTCACATTTATGTTGATGTTTCTCCTCAAATTATTGTTGCATTTACCATATTTTTACGCACAATAGCTGACTCATATTTTGTGCTGGAATGTTCTTAAACATTAATTAATTCATTCATCTAGTGTTTTGGGTGCTACATGTAGATCATATAAACATGACATTTTCCTTGGTGGTAAAATTTAATATAGTGATTAGATAATTTCTAACTAAAAATAGAAGGATATTTTTTGAAACATACACTAAAAATCATCAGTAGCTATCATTTAATACCGTCATAAAAAAGACAAAGGAATCCAAAACATCAATATCTTAGGTTTATTAAATTTTTACATGATTTTGTATACATATCCATGTATATGTTACAGGAAATATGTATTATCAGGAAATATATATAATTCCAGAAAATTTCAGGAAATACATGTACATGTATGTGTAATATCTGATTCACTCAGGAAATATGTGTAATTCCTGAAATTTCCAGTAATTATACATATTTCCTGAAATCTGATGGTGAAAATTATACATATTTCCTGAAAGTATTCTCTTGAGTAAACCAATAGTAATTAAAGAGCAGTATTTGATGTAAATTAGTAATTTGTTAAAGAAAGAAAAGAAAATACTTCTTCATCTTGTGGGAGAAGGCATGTACCCGCACAAGTTCTTAAACAACGACTTAGAGATCAGTACGTACAAAATGCTATAGCAAAGTTGTCTACATTCTCACGTTTAGAATTGTACTGTAAATATAAATGTGATTACACTTTTGAAGTATATTTAGATAATATTTTGGTACCGAAATATCATACTGCCTTGCTTAATCTTAGATGTGGTGTAATGAATATTAATACTAAGAAAGGCAGATTTGAAAATATTCCCAGACAACAAAGAATATGTCCAGTATGTAATACTAATAATATAGAGGATGAATATAATTTTTTGCTTGTATGTCCATGTTATAGAGACCTTAGAGTCAAATATTAAAAAAAGAAAGATTACTGTTCATGGCCTTCAATGAACAAACTTACTAATTTGCTATCATTAAAATCAAAATTGCAAACATTACACCTAGCTAAATTTATTTATTTTTCTATGCAACGTCGTCAAGAATTAATATCATAATTCATGTTTTCTCCTCTAATTAAGTATTAATTATATGTCATAAGTGTATAATATTTGTACATATTGTTTATCATATCCATGTTACCATTTGTTGCGCATTGTGTATATATATATATATATATATATATATATATATACTAGATATCATGTTTCAGCCAATGGCTGATCACAGCTGTGGCTAAATAAAATTGATTGATTGATTGATTGATCTTAATTACTTCAAACTTACCTAAGGATTAGCAGTGGCTAGTTAATTACTCCAAACGTACCTCAGGATTAGCAGTGGCTAGTTAATTACTTCAAACATACCTAAGGATTAGAAGCGACAAATCCTGAGATGGTTTTCTCCTTAATGTTGTGCAAAAGAGATTAGTAATCAAAACACTCGAGTTTGACTGGTATCAATGTGCCTCTGTTTTTAATGTCTTTATGATTGTCATTGATGTAAAGTAATAAGTGGTTATAAAAACAAAAGGGGATACTTCTTCATCTTATGTGAGAAGGCTTGTTAATTACTTCAAACATACCTACAGATTAGCTATGACAATTCCTGAGATAGCTTCCATATAAATGCTTCGCAAAAAGAGATTAGTAATCAAAACACTTGAGTTTTACTGGTATAAATGTCCATCAATTTCCAGTCCAGTATACACTTGCAATTATGGAGCACCAGGATACATTTCGAGAAAGCCTTTTGAAGACATGAAGACAACAAGAGAGTTCTGATCCCTAAAGAAGAGTATGGCAAAATTATCTGTGAACTGCTGCAAGCTGCTAGTGTCTCCAATAAAGTGCTATGTTTCCGTTTGAAAATGATGTTTCAATAAAAATGTATTTCAATTTAGAAATATATTGCTGTTGTTATTTCATGCCAGACATGATACAAACTAATCTTTAAATACTATTGGTTTTCTCATCAGAACGATTTCAGGAAATATGTATAGTTTTCACCATCAGATTTCAGGAAATATGTATAATTACCGGAAATTTCAGGAATTACACATATTCCCTGAATTATTGAAAACCGTTTCCATGTTTTCCCTGATCCGTGGTGGTTGCTATAATTTTCAAACATATTTTTTCCTACAGTTCCTGATGGAATTGATATAAATATGCCGAGGTTTATGTTTTATATTTCTTAATGATAATGAATAGGTATCAAAGGTAAAATTAGCTGTTCATCCTGGTGAAATTGAAATGGATGCAAGATACTGATTATTCAAATCTTCTGATCTTCTTATTTTTTTACTTGATTGTATAAACCGATCAATAATAAAATTCCAATCGATCGCGATGCACAATGCTACCTAAAACACAGCCTTCTATGAAAAAGCAAGCAGTCCTTCAGTAGTTTTATGGAGTATAATAACGAGTCAATACTGATATTATAAAACCCCAACAAATTTTAACTCTTACCTTTGGAACAAATATAAGACATTGGGTAACTGTAGTTCCAAGAATGACGAAAGCACAAATGAGGCCATACTCGAGAGAAAAATTGGTATTCATTACTAATGATATTGGTAGCCCTACTATCGATAGCACAATCACGTTGTAGATACACAGTCCGATTGCTTTGGAATCGTTCAGTATTGGAATGTTCACCTGCAGGTATAAAGACACCAAACAGTAAATTAAAAAAGCAACAGCTAAATCAAGTCTTATTATATACTTTACCTGTATTTAGTTTTAATATAGTAATACATGTGTTTTTGACCCATTTAATAAACTATTTGTAGTGCACTATTGTTCAATACAAGAACTATACTGGATATTTATTATTAATATAATACCAGAACAATATGCCTACAACTTCCCCACCCTCTTCTATGTTTTTGCTATTGAACTTTGTGTGCACAATATGTGAACTAGATCTAGGTTCAGTTGTATAACAAGTATGGGCTTTCATCTTCGAGTTTGTAGTAATCTAAATATGCCTTAGTTTACAGTATATATTATTTATATATATAAAACGAAAACATCCTTTAAAATCTGCTGAAAGTAAAGTGGAAACTGTAAGTATGTTGAACAGATGGTAGGTTAACTAAAACAATATTCCTAAAATATTTAACGACGCACAGCATGACAGTAGTTTGGTATATAGGTGGAACGCAGTGATATTTAAAAGTAATGTAACTGGGGCATGCAATGAAACAGAACTGCATGGCTGTAGTTTCTTACTACTGCACTCATTTATTAAACAATAAGCACGTACAGTAAATACATGCTACACAACAATCTATATGAAGTTTTGTTAATGTTTTACAATGTCTTCAACTGAATATAACTAAACCTAGTCTACAACTAAATGATGTTCACGTTCATGACACACTATACGAAATTCGTAGGAAACGAAGCTTGGAAATAAATGTCTTGTACAGCTAACTGAGATTACTGGTGCAAATTTGACCTAAACGTGACAATATAAAGCTAATTCACTACAAAGAAAAATATTTGGAAAAAATGTAACATTAAACCTGTCATGAATATTGTGATAAAATAAACAAATCAAAATATGAAACACACACGTACGCATAAGACACATTCAACCATCACGGCTATAGCAGCCAGGCAATTCAACTGGTGAAGAAATTGGTTGACTTCATGTGGAGATAATTGACATTCAGTAATTCTTCAGCAATTTCGTTTTTAAATAGTCTTTACACCACGGGTTCAGTTTCAATAGCTGACAAGAAAACTGTACTTAATGTGTACGAGTCTTACGTTTATTATTATATATATACTGAACAAAAAAAGAAACTTCCGATTTGTACATATAGTCTTTGTTGTGTTAAAGAATTCATTGTGTAATGAAATTATATAGGTAGTATTAGCCTTGTGCTGCATTATCAGGATTCATGAATTTTATCGATTATTTTTCCACTGTTAATCGTCGACAACGTGAAATTCAATTTGCACGTGCATGCATGGTTCGACATGCTCCGTGTAGCATTGTTATCATTTTTAGTATACCAAGAATATCCAATAATTTACGCAAACGGGCCATTGGCATGCTTGATGCTGGCATGTTGGGAGTTCGAGTTGAGTGATACGAAATCTTCGCGTAATATTTCGAACGACAGGAAGCACCAACGACTTAACACGTCGTGGACATCCACGTGTTACAACGCGTGGTCAAGACTGCTATATCATGAACATGCATTTGCACAGTCGATTCCAAACTGCCACTACTACTGCTGCTAACACACCTGCTAATAACCGAATCAGTGGGAAAACTGTTCGTAATCGTCTGCGGGAGAATGGTTTACATGCACAACGTCCTTACGTTGGATGCGTTTTAACACAACATCATCGTCTAAATCATCTTAATTGGGCACGTGTACACACTCGTTGGGATACGGTGACACTGGAATACCGTTCTTTTTTCGGATGAATCCAGATTTTCTTTACAACATTGTAATGGCAGGGTGCGCGTCTACCGTAGGAGAAATTAACGCTATGCTGACTGTTGTGTTCTTGAGCGAGATCATTCGGGGGTGGGGGTTCTGTCATGGTCGGGGCAGCCATTGCCCATGGTTATCGTTCACCACTAGTCGTCATTGATGGCAATTTAAATGCTCAATGCTACCGCGACGACATTCTTGATCATCACATCATACCTCTGTTCCATAACAATGCCAACATCTCGATTTTTCAGCATGACAAATAACATTGACCCGCTAAAAGTCCTGATCCTCAACCCAATCAAGCATGTCTGGGATAGTCTGGACAGACAATTGAGGCGTCGTCCCAACCCACCCACTGACGTCAACGAATTTCGTCAAGCGCTCATTCAGGAATGGAACAATTTTCAAAAGGCAGAAATCAACACTTTAGTCAATTCTATGCACCTGCGATGCACTGCAGTGGTCAATTCAAGAGGTAGTCATATACCCATTATTAAGTGGGTGTTGTTTGACCACACTTGGTCAAACTTTTGCCCAGTTTCTGTTAACCTATGGTAGAACTAGGGGAGTTGCAATAATGTTAAATAATACATTCGAATACAAAATACATAAAATAAAAACAGATAATTCAGGAAACTTTATAGTACTGGATATAACATGTACTGAACAAAGAATGAATAACACTTATTAATATTGAATTATATATGGATCAAATAACGATAACCCGGACTTCTTTTCTAAGATTTTACTAAACACAGAAGAATTTGATAATGAGTATTTTATAATATGTGGTGATTTCAACTTTGTACTTTGCAATCATCCTAAAGCATGTGAAAAACTCCTAGAAAATATAGAAGCATTTGATTTGAAAGACCCTTTTAGGGATTTACATCCAGTGCTAAGAAGATATACTTGGAGAAAATCAAACCCATTAAAATTGGCAAGACTGGACATTTTCTCATTTCAAATAATTTAATACCACATGTTGTAAACGTTTTAACTGACAATAGCTACAGGTCAGACCACTCTGGTGTAATATTGTATTTGAAACTACCGGTAAATACAATTAAGGATGTAATAAATAATTTAATTTCGCAATATGCTGTTTTAATTTATAATGCAGATACCTTACACTCTATTCCAAAAAAACGAAATACAGTTTGTAATAAATGAGCAACCTTTTCTTGAAACATTGCTGATGGAAATAAGAGGGAAAACAAAATTAACATCCTTTTCGGTGTTTAAAAAGAAGAAAAATAATGAGTTAGAAACTAAACTTTGTGAAGATATAAAAGAATTAGAAGACAACGATAACACTAATTAGAAGAAAGAAAACATGAATTAACAGAGCTAAAAAACCCTAAAAAACCTCAAAGGACATTATATTCGAGCACGGGCAAAATTATGGATCGAAGATGGTGAAAACCAACTAAATATTTTCGTAACATGGAGTCTAGAAATTACCATAGCAAGCTAATATCAAGATTAGAATTAAGTAATGGAACAGTAATAACAGACCAAAAAGATATTCTAACCGAAGCTACATGTAAGTGTTTTTATCAAAAACTATATTATGTGTCATCAGAACAACTACACACTAATATAGTGGAAGGGCTATCAGTTTATAATTTTAACAGGTTAACAAATGAAGAAGCACAAGCTCTAGAAGGAAAAATAACATACTCTGAAGTTTTAAACGTTCTTAAAAATATGAAGTACGAAAAACGTCCCGGCTCGGACGGATTTACAGCAGAATTTTTCCAAAACTTTTGGACAGACTTAGGACATTTTATAGTTCGGTCAATAAATTATAGTTATACTATTGAGGAAATGTTCCAAGTACAAAAACTAGGTATAATCACTTGTACGTATCCCCAAGCAAAATAAGCCTAAGCAATTTTTGAAAAATTGGCGACCTATAACTCTTTTGAACTGCACCTACAAATGGCTTCTGGCTGCACTGCAAACAGAATTAAAACAGTTTTAGATAAAATAATAAATAAAGATCAAACAGGTTTTATTAAAGGAAGATATATTAGAGAAAACATATGACTGATATATGATATAATGCAATACACTGAAACATACAATATACCTGGTCTGTTAATACTTGTGGACTTCGAAAAAGCTTTTGATTCTGTATCTTGGTCCTTTATCGAAAAAGCATTAGATATATTTAATTTTAAAAGTTCAATAAAGAGCTGGATTAAAACATTTAACAAAATTCAATGTCCAGTGTATTACAAAATGGTTATTTATCAGAAACTTTCAAATTAGAAAGAGGTTGCAGACAAGGTGACCCCATGTCGCCATATATTTTTCTTATTTGTGCTGAATTCTCGCAATTTTGGTTAGGAATAAAGCAAATACCAAATTATACATTACTATTAAGGGTGAAAAATATTTCATTTTTCAATATGCAGATAATACTACTTTCACTCTTGATGGATCTCCTGAGTCTCTGTACAATATAATGACATTAATTGATTACTATTCTGAGATCTCTGGTTTAAAAATAAATTACTCTAAGTCAAAAGCCATCTGGATAGGTAGCAAAACATATTGTAAAGATGTCATCACCATACACGTTGGAAATTGGAATGGGGTGAAAACCAGTTTACTTTGCTCGGTATTAACTTTCCCATAAATTTAAAATATATTATAGCATGTAATTTTGGCTCTAAGATCAAACAAATTCTGAACTTGATAAAACTGTGGTCATTTAGAAAACTGACTGTCCTAGGTAGAGTTACAATTGTTAAAACTTTATTAATACCTAAAATTACATATCTACTAATGTCATTACCAAATCCATCAAAAACAATTATAAATAATTTACATGAAATCTTTTTCCAATTTATTTGGCAAAATAAACCAGAAATAGTTTTATTAAACAAGAATTATTAACTCAAGATTATAAATATGGAGGTATAAAAATGCCAGATATACAAAATGTAATGACATCCTTAAAATTATCATGGATAAGAAGACTTTTTCTAAATAATAATAAATGGGTCAACTTATTTCAATCTATACTGGTTTAAGTACTATAGGGACCTAATTATATATGGGGACTATTTCATTATATTTTTAGAAAGAAAATATCAAAAACAGTTTCTGGAAAGATGTATTAGGGTATTATTACAAGAAAAACAAAGTCTAAAAACTACAGAAGATATACAAGGACTGAATATTTGGTATAATACCAACATCTTAAAAAGTAACAAACCGTTTCTATATAATGAATATATATATAAAAAAAGGAATACTTTTCATAAACGACATACTCGACAATGAAGGGAATACTTTGGTATTTGAAATGTTTAGAAGAAAATATGACATACATGTAAATACTAATTTTTAAATTATGCATCATTAGTGAATGCTGTAAAATCTTTCCTGCGATCATTAAACAATATTAATAACAAAATATTTACACCTGTTCAAATTCCAATTTTACCGTTCAAAATGAAAATTCTACTGAACACAAATGTAGGATGTAAAGATCTGTACAACATGTTTAAAAAACCCAAAAAAAACTCCAAAGTCACAGATAAAATATGCAAACAAAGGATTGACATACAACTGTTGTACATGGGAAAAATACTATGCTCTACTTTTGTATTGTTTAAAAGATACAACTTTAAGGTGGTTTCAATACAGACTGCTACATAGAATTCTGGCTACTAATACTTTTCTTCATATGATACATTATGTTGATTCAAACAAATGTTCTTTTTGTAATAATGAACCGGAGACATTGCAACACCTTTTTTTTACGATTGCATTGGAGTAAGAAACCTCTGGGAAGCAGTTAAAAAATGGATCTTTGAAAAAACTGGTCTTTGCATCGCACTAAGCAAAAATGTAGTTTTGTTTGGAATGACAGATGGTGATCTAAGATACATGTGCGTAGTAAACTGGATAACTGTCAATATAAAATATTACATTTACAACATGAAAATACTTAAACGAAGTTTGCACAAAAATGCCATTGAAAATATCATGAAAACTAAATTCCAAATAGAAAGATGTATTAACAATTTCTCCCAATATTCATTAAATCTGTCATACTGTACATTTTAAAAATAAATGTATTTAAAAAATTTACAGTATAACAAATTTAATGAATATTGGGAGAAATGGTTGAATTGTTTTGCTTGAAAATGTGAGAATTAATTGATACTACTTTCTTCAAACTCATAACTGCACATTTTGTTAACCTAAAGGAAAATCTGAGCTTGCTTGGATATACAAAAACTTCAGTAGAACCAGAAAACCAATCTTAATCTACAATACGAGTAAATAATGCATGCCTCCTTCTCTCTTTTTCAATTTCTGTTTACCTCTCCTATTTTCCCCCCATTCATTTCATCTGTCCATTCTCTCTCCCGGTCCCTTCAGATCAAAACCATTATTGTATATTTATGTCCATCTCATGGTTCAATCCTTGTCGTGGTGAGATGGCTTGCATGTCTCAATGACCCGGAGAGCTATGCCAGCGGGAGCCTAGTCTCCTGGTAGGGTCACCCAAACTGGATTGGTCGAAGGGTAGAGGCTAGACTAATATGGATCACAGCCGAAGACGGATGAGCTGGGCCAAACTACTTGTAGGGAGGTGCCTAACCGCAGCTCAACGCACATTCGCTCATATGACAGATGATTACAGAAATTTGAGATATGGTGCTCAACCGTTGAAGACCCACCAGGGTGGAAGAGTGCCGGGCCCTCTGCCTCGAAAGGGTCCAAAACAAAATACTGGTGATCCCCGTACTCCATTCAGTAGTGCCAGGAAATGGAAGCAACGGGATAAAGTTACTGGCAATAAAATAAGGATAGGAGAAATGACAAAAAAGCCACTAAATGTGATGCAGTGGAATGCAGAAGGAATTTCCAGCGAAAAGATTGTCTTGGCAGAAAGACTTCATAAAGAAAGCATTGATGTGGCTTGTATACAAGAGACTCACCTCACAGAAAATCTAAGATGTAGTATTAGAGGATACCAAACATTCCGAATGGACAGAGAAGAAAGACACAAAGGAGGTGTGCTCATCCTAGTTCAGAATAATACACCAGCAAAAGAGATAGTAGTGGACACAGGTGGCCAATCCGAGATCATTGGGGTTGACATCACTGTCCATAAACACCAAATCAGGATTTACAATCTATACTGTTGTGACGGTACATGCTCTTAAATTTGTTTCGCCTGTGGCGATTTTAATTGTGTTAGAGGGCCGTGTGCAATTTGGTCAACTTGTTACGTAATACTTCTGCGCGCTCGGACCTTCCAATATACACTTGGTCCATGTGGAGGCCATGTGGCGATTAGTTACGTAATACCTCTGCGAGTGCGGTTTCGACGACCGTGTTTTGGCGATGATGGTGTCAGTAAGTCTGACGATCACAGAGAAAAATACCGACTCCAGTAGAGAGGAAATATCAGATGATAGGGGGAGGTACCGCCTTGTACCCCCCAGGCCAATTCTGGTTTTATAATAAATAGCTAGTTTGTAGAGATATCGAGGAGAACGAAAAGAAAGCTTCCCAGAGGAACGTAGTCCGTTTGGGCTTGGTAAT
>JAECMU010011338.1:0-13794 GCA_016106625.1 Dracogyra subfuscus | reverse complement strand
CCCCCCCCCCCCACCCCCATAGTTACACCACTGCTGTGTGATCAATTCTGGAACAGTCCTAAACAAATGTGTAACAGTTTTTCCTTTCACTAAATAACAAATGTTCCCATGGAAATAAAATATATTTTATACTATAAACCTTTTCAGTGTCCTGTGATGAACATCCATATGTGAAAGTATCACTGATCTAGGAGTTATAGTTGGTGAAAAAATTATCCAGACATGAAACTGTCTTAAACTTTAACACAAAAGTTGATATTGTTGCGGCCACAGTTGGAAAAGTACTATTTACATCTCACCATTTTACTTTGTGACCAAAAAATTAGGAAAGAATAATTACTTGACAATATAAATTTGACACAAATTTTCTTTAAAACATAAATGTAGCTCATTAACAGTTTAAAATTTAAAAAATGGAAATTTATTCATCAACTTGAAAGTAAAATTACTGAAAATTACGGCTATACACTGACCTTCAAACTGACATTTTTGCCGAACGTGACATCGCCAGAGACAGTCAAATGATCCAGTTCAAGAAGATCTGGGATGCTTGAAAACCGAGCTAGGAAATCTTTCACCTAAGAATATAATGAAAATATATATCGACTGATTCAAAACCACAAATCATACCTGCTGCATGTTCTCCAGGATAGATCCTACAGATCACTAATTGTACCTTTCATAACTAGTTAATATTTGTTTTTGTATGTACATGTGAAAACTAACACCACATCTAAACTGGAAAACCATTTACAGCGAGTCCTGCATAAATTGCATAGGCTCCATGCAAACAGACAATTATTCAATTACCAAATCGCGAAAGGTCGTAACTGGTTCCGCAGTTGATATTGCACCACTTCTTTCTGTTTACTACTAAACTGTTATTTGTTAAACAGAGAAGACTAAACTACGGTAAACCATAAATATACTTTTCCTTCTTGATATTTATAATATAAATGTTAGTTGCAAAAAAACAGAATGATAACTGTTGCATGAGTATGATGTATTTCATTTAAAGTATGTTGTCAATGCTGTGTTATTCTTCCAAATCCATTCAGTTGTATTCTAGTGTGCAATCAACATCTGCTTTGTTTTCTGTTTGTCGTTCATTTTTCTTCATAGTTCGAGAACAATTCATTAACAATAAAATTCATACAAGTATAATTTTGAATGTATAAATTGTGTTAATTAAGAATCAGTTCATTAGAAATTTTTTATTTTACAAACTATTCACAGGTATGAATGTAATGCCTGTCTGTATTGGCAATGGGTGTTTTAAAACATTAACTGATCTCACTAAACAATCAATCAACACTTAAGTTTTACTGATTACTACAGTCTGTAATACAGGCTTACGATGTCCGTCTGAGTCACTTGACATAATAAAGATGAATGACTTCGCACGCTTTTTGTTTTGCAAATACGTGGATTTTAATCAGAGATTCTATTCATTTAAACAGCTCATTTTGCATACAATTTATAAGTAATGGTTTGGTGTTTCAACAAATATTGCAATTAGGTGAAATATTCCATTACCCAGTATGCTATTAGGTGGAACTCATTTTATAGCTAGCATAACTCGGTGGATTATGGATTTTTATAATCGATCATCACATCAGTGGAGTGATGCCGATCAATATTTGATTATAATCAATCACTAGTTTACACTACATGCTTTTTAATACAGGTATGATGAGATATGATGAGTCATGAAGAGTTACCTTGTTGAAGTGTGTGCCCAGCTTAACAAGAGGGACGGACGGAAAGGAGCGTTTTGGACTCATTTCCAGTGTACCAGTCTTCAAGTGATACAGGTTGCTCATGCTAATCAGGAGATCAGAGGACGTCTTCACGGGTAAAAATCGGCTTCTTGGCACATTGATTCCTGAAATCAAACATTAACAGATTTGTGAGAGGAAAACATTCTGCTACTTGGCACAAAAGTCATGAAGACGAAATAGAATATGCACTGTATAAATTAATTATTGATGGGGACACCAGCCCTCATGGTTCCTCGTACTGTTCATTAAAGATAGGCACCGAGTTAGAAAGGTTGAGAATGAGAGAAACTCTAGTTTTCTACCAATTATTGATTGTTGAAAGAGTTGGACCAAGCAGACTTTATAATAAAATTATGAATTATAAGCTATACTTTTTATATTTATTCCCAATAACAAGTACAAAAACCCACCCAAAAATCATACTTTTCGTTTCATGTAACTGCTGTAAACTGTTTTACAAAATTCTCACTCTAAACATTCCAAACCTTTACTCGAAAACAAGAACACCTTATACGTGACATCATTTTAATGTTTTGAGTACACAGAAATCCATCAAATTATGTCATGATTCATGAGAAAAATCACACAAACTATGTCACAAATAGCAATTTTAATGTAGGATTTCACTATTTGTTATAAAATTGAAAAAGCCTTTATTGGAAATGAAAACATTCTTAAGTCACCTCTGAATATTTCACTACAACGTGTCCTGGTCTGGTGTTAACGCTACTTTATTAAAATCACTATAATATGGGAGATATCATCCAGCTAATTTCAAAATACTATTGCATTTTAACTTGATTTGCTTGCTTATACCCATGTTTCAAGCATGCTGTCCTGTACACATATTTCATGCAATGGTTAAAATTGAAAGAGCAGTTAAATTAACCTGCTTGCTCTGGGTGGGAGCTGGTGCCAGAATGTGAACCCAGTACCAACCTAGATTTAAAGCTTACCCACTATACCAACATGGCCAATTTTTAAGCACCTACTTTTTATGCCTAACTATTAACTTTTTTACTAATTGCTATTTTTCTGCCCAATTTCCACTCTACACCCCACTCCCCCCCACATCTCGAGTTAGGCCACTGATCTTATCAGAGGCAGGACTTGGGATGGGCGTGTTCAAAACCCTAGTGATATATGGTCATGTTAAACTAGATATCTCTCTATTTATGCCTAAATATCAACGTTTGATAAAAAATCATATTCAACAGAATCCATAATAAAATGATATTATTTACCTAAAGCACCTTCGAAACTCTTTATAGCTGCACCAACAGCTGTTTCCAGCTGCAGGATGTTCGTGCCATTGTCCAGCGTCTACAGACAAAATCAACATGAGACAATGAACATAAAGCAAAACCAAGATCAATATCTCAGTAATTGTATATTATTTTATCAGCATGTGTCTCCATTATTAATTATTTTCCTTTTATGTGAGCAGGCGGATAGCTTGAAGCATGTCAATAATACACAAATATCCATGTCACAGAAATGTGCATTACATATACAATATGACACATCTGTATAAGCTAATATGTTACAAGAGGTATACAAATGTAGGGAAATTAAAGACAAAACAATACAAAGCATGAGCTAGTACAAAGTATTAATGAACGTTACACTTGGTTATACTTGAACATATTACCTGGTATAAAGGTCAAATAAACTAATACATTTCTTTCAAGTAAAAAAAACACTTGCAACAAAAAAGATACATTCTGAATATTTTAATGATCAAAAGAAAGGAGATAATTTTTCAAATTATTTATCCTTTTTCAAATTTGTTTTTTTTTACCTTTCTTCATATTATTTTGAGCTACAATAATAATAAAAATTTTTTAAATGTAAGCAACTATAAATATGAAATCCCCAAGAATAACACACACAAAAATAAAATACCATTCAGAAGATTTTATCACTGACCTAACCACTTGTAACTCAATTTGTTTTACTCCCATCTAAAACTCACCTTTGGATTGACAATAATTTCCATATGCAGAGTTTGGTCTTCTACGACTCTTTTCATTGCTTCTAGGTTCATCCACAAATTGTTTGTGTTAAAAATTCTGCAGACAGAAAATGTTGTAAGTAGTGGAATAAAAAATATGCCAGCATGTGCGAATAATGTTTACATGCTCATATACCACTAGAGTTTTGAGCATGTCCTTCTTGGGCCTGTCTCTGGATAGCCAGGAACTTATCCCGGGACAAAAGCCAGCATGTATTACTTTGAAGCACGTACAGGTACCACACTAATGCATACTTCTGAGTAGCAAAGAAAATTTGGAACAGAGTACATACTGTAAATATGTTGAATCTCTCTACCACAAGATGTCAAATAAATATATAACATTTTACTGTTATAATGAAATACAAATATACGAGTCAGAAGGTTTAGACACTGATCAGTCCATGACTCTGGAACATAAAATACCAAACAAATGCAAAAAATGCATTGATATCTTTAAGATTTTGTTTTAAAACGTTTGTAAACTGTTTTCAGCAATATTATCAAATGACAGTGGATGTTTTTGTACTCTTCCTAATGACATAACAGAAACTCAAAACATAAACTAAATAAATGCTTCCAATGAAAACAAAAAAGCCAACATTTGACCACCAAGATGCATTGAACCAAGTCAACATGAAAGTCCAGTAATATATAGTTTACTGAATTGTCTTAAATATATGTGAGTTATGTGTGAAAGTTCTGGACAAAAGTTTTTTTTGTTTAACGATACCACCAGAGCACATTGATTTATTAATCATCGGCTATTGATTGTCAAACATTTGGAAATTTTCTCAGCCTTAGAGAGGAAACCTGCTACATTTATTAGTAGCAAGGGATCTTTTATATGCACCATCCCACAGACAGGACAGCACATACCACAACCTTTGATATCTAGTCACTGGCTGGGACGAGAAATAGCTAGACCGACTGCGCTTTACCATTAGGCTATGTATTGGCCCCAAATTCAGTATACTGCAAGGTGGTGACTCTGTAATGCCACAAAATGTCTCAGTATATTTTGAAAATTCAACAAATACTTTACTAACAAAACATGCTACAAGATGCTGATTTTTTACAACAAATGTAAGAAATGACCAACTTAAGGAGAAAAATACAAACATCCTGAGTATACTCACTTGAATTTATTAATACTCTTGAATTCATCTACCTGCAAACAGAAAAGAAAGAAAAAACATTCAGATTTGTCACCCTTCTGCTTATTTCTCATTAGCTCTGTACATCCCGGCATGCAATAATTGCTATAAAATGAATTTAAATATATTGTAATAAAATAAAATTATTGCTATATGATATTAAAAATTAAAAAATATATGCAGTGAGTTATTGGATACTACATGTCACCACAGTGGGATGGAATATGTGTTACTACTGAGGCACGTCCAAGAGGTGAGCAAACACGGCCACTAGCTAGACTGGTTTTTTTCACACAACATTAGATGAATGTGATGTGATAGAAGATAATGGTACCAGTCAAACAGTCTGCAAGTATTCTCAGCTGAACTGAACTGAACTACATGTATATGTCAGAGCCAAACATACTGTTCACACCGAAACCCTTCTAAACTGGACACCTTTGGGATCAACACAATTGTCCGGTATTAAGAGGGATTCAGTTTCGGGAGGTTAGGTTCTGTACTTATTTTAAAAAGGGACTCTGTAAAATGTCTGCTTTTGAGGGAATTCCGGTTTACAGAAGGTCCGGTCTTAAGAGGTTTCACCGACATTGACAGTGTTCATTTGTCCAATACAACTACATGCATTATACAACTAAATCAATATTTTATTTAGTGTACAGCTGTTATGTTATGAACACTAGTGACCCTTAATGACGACAACAATAAATATAGAATACCAGGTTACTACGTTTTGATATCATTGTTATTTGGCGAGGTTTAGATAATGGGGTAACAGGCGAGCTTCAGCGAGCCTGTTACACCATTATCGAACTGAGCCAAATAATAACGATATCAAAACGTAGTAACCTGGTATTTATTTTTATCATGCAACCCTTTTTAACCATACTTTGACTGTTTTTCATAAAAAATAAACACACAATTACCCCCACTAACAGCTGCTGGCATATATATGTCACGAATATACGTCACAGACATAAGGCTGGAAGCTACCATGACATCATTAAATTAAAGCTACGATGACGTCATTACAATGACTTGCCATGCCCATGATTCATTTTCTAATGACTAGATAACACATACATGTTATCAGGCATTGACTATATAACACTTCAGATTATCATGTAGGTGTTAGCAGGTAACTGGAAGCTTTGCTGCATGATAAAATATAATTATCAGTGAGTCAGTACAATATTCTGACTGACATGATATCGTCTCAACCAACTCACATGTTCCTTTGGAACCTGGGCAATTTCTAACAGCCTCAACTTCCCATCAATTTGAACGAGCGTACCACCCTGAAAAGAGATAAAACATGGAAATGAAGCATTTATATATAAAATATCGATAAGAAACTTAACATACATAAATAAAATTTGAATAATACGATAAATATTTTTGCGAATAATAAAAGAAACAATTTACAAACCACCTTACAAACACTTTGCATGTATCACAAAGTGCATATTGATGTTTAGATGTTGAACTTCATGATACTTCCATAAACCACAGTACCATTTGTTGGTTTTCTATAATACAATTACAGCGGGCAACATAGCCCAGTGGTACAGTGCCCGCCTGATGCGCGGTCGGGCTAGGATCGATCCCCGTCAGCTAACCACTGGGTTTTTTTCTCGACATAACCATATGTCCGATGCCGATATAACCGTACTTATAATGTGTTGAGGGCGTCGTTAAACAAACCCCCCCCCCCCAAAAAAAAATAAAATATATATACAATTACAAGCCTTGCAAATTTTCATTTGAATGTCAGTATATACGGTACAAGTTAAATGTAATAATATACTTAACAACAAAAGGAATACAAATATTTAAATTTAGTTCTTTAATATATTTTAAATAATTCAGTTTGAATTGCTTTAGGTTTTTTTATTAAAATTATTTGTCTTGTGAACATTTTAGGCCAATTTTGTTTATTTACCAAATTAAATGTATGCAGCAAAAATATATACAGTGAACAAAAAAGTATTGTGAAAAGTGCAAATGAATAATGATCACAATACTTTATTCACGCAATAATATGGTGACTTTGCTACAAGTAAAAGAACAAAAAATAAATAAACACGTTACTTTATTGCATTATTAACACATAATTCAGTAAACGGAAACTACCGTGTAAAAAAAATAAAAATAAAAAAATAAAAAAAAGTTTAATGATGCACTCAACACATTTTATTTACAGTTAAATGGTGTCAGACATATGGTTAAGGACCACACAGATTTTGAGAGGAAACCCGCTGTCACCACTTCATGAGCTACTCTTTCCGATTAGCAGCAAGGGATCTTTTATTTGTGCTTCCCACAGGCAGTATAGCATAAACCATGGCCTTTGTTGAACCAGTTATAGATCACTGGTCAGCGCAAGTGGCTTACACCTACCCATTGAGCCTTGCGGAGCACTCACTCAGGGTTTAGAGTCAGTATCTGCATTAAAAATACAATGGGATCCGAACCCAGTACCTTACCAGCCTGTTGACCCCGTAAAAAACCCAAAAGGATTCATTGTAAGTTATAGGTTTGTGATAACTGATCACCTGTACTGTTGTTGGGTATTAGGCTATAGTTTTCACATCAGAGTAAGCAAAACACACAAAAGCTAGCCTTGCGTAACTATTCCTTTATCTGTTTCAACACCGGATTCAATCCACCGACCATGAATGGGTTTGATTACACACATTTTCAAGCCAACATGCATGTTTGACATCCAATAGCTGATGATGAATAAATAAATGTTCCCTAGTGGCGTTATTAAAACCCCCCAAACTCTTGACTTTTTTTCTCTTATTTTTAAATGTCAACATACCACTTGGTAAACTTTGTGTACAGGTATGTAACATGTAGCTAACAAGCCTATCCCTGTTAATTAAAACAGCATCTGTCACACACAGCTTGCAGGTTGCATGTGGAGTAAGGTAATTAACATTGCTATATTTGAGTAACAGCTAACATCACAATACATTTTAAGTATGCAGTAGCTGACATCACCATATTTTCAAAAACACAGTTTTATCAACTGTTGGCATCTCACAATACTTTTATAACACTTCCATGATTCTCAATGAATCAATCATTTTATTCAAAGTATTTTAGGAAAGAAAGAAATGTTTTATTTAATGACACACTCAACACATTTTATCTACGGTTATATGGGGTCACACATATGGTTAAGGACCACACAGATTTTGAGAGGAAACCCGCTGTCGCCACTTCATGGGCTACTCTTTATGTCGATTAACAGCAAGGGATCTTTTATTTGCGCTACCCACAGGCAGGATAACACAAACCATGGCCTTTGTTGAACCAGTTATGGATCACTGGTCGGTGCAAGTGGTTTACACTTGCCCATTGAGCCTTGCGGAGCACTCACTCAGGTTTTGGAGTTGGTATCTGGATTAAAAATCCCATGCCTCGACTGCGATCCGAACCCAGTACCTACCAGCATGTAGACCGATGGTCTAACCATGACGCCACCGAGGCCGGTAAGTATTTTAGGACTCCGGCCCGTATTACAATCCATGAATTACATTTCAGTGTATAATGCATATACGGTATAAAATAAATAAATATACAACAGAAACATATAAATATTCTAATACACAATTTCATCTTTTCAGCGGTTTTAACAAAGCTGCCAACATGCATGGTTCTATAGCATATTAAAATATTTGCATGTTGATCTATTTATTCTTAAAGTTACTGATCCTAGTTTTTGAGGTATATATCTTTTTGGTTTTGCATAAAATGTATCCGGAGGTTCTAGATCGTCAAATGGATTTGTCAGAAGTGATATTTAAATTAATGGTAAAACAGATGTACAACCCCAATACATTTGTTTTCACTGCCTAATAACTAACTTAACCGATCTAAAACATCATAAAAATTAGAAACACCCATGAAAATAATATTTACCAATTCAAATATGAACTTTATTATATGTATTTATAAAACATTTAAGTGAAAGTATATGTCTAGAAATTATAAATTGTACCCACTCAACATGTTTATTGTTTTTAAAAATTAATCCTATTGTTTTTCTTATTAAAAATGTTTAAGTTAAAGTTTTTATTTTTAATGACACCACTAAAGCACACTGATTTATTATTCATAAAACATTTGGTAATTCTGATATACTGTCTTAGAGCAATAACCTGCTACATCAGTAGTGCATAAGGGATCTTCACAGACATTACAGCACATACCATAACCATTTATATACTAGTCAAGGGGTACTGGTTTGGACAGAAACTCCCCCAAAAACATAATCAGTTAATAGGTTCACTGAGGTGATTCGAAGGAAGTAAATGTTTTATTTAATGATGCACTCAACACATTTTACTTACGCTTATATGGCGTTGGACATATAGTTAAGGACCACAGATATAGAGAAACCTGCTGTTGTCACTTCATTGGCTACTCTTTTCAATTAGCAGCAAGGGATCTTTAATATGCACTAATCTACAGACAGGATAATACACACCATGGCCTTTGTTACACCAGTTGTGGAGCATTAGCTGGAATGAGAAATAGCCCAATGGGGACACTGACGGGGATCGATCCTAAACTGATCACACATCAAGTGAGAGATTCACCACTGGGCTATGTCTCGCCCCTCTGAGGTGATTCAATCCAACGCAAGCACTTCAGGCAATCGCTCTACCGACTGAGCTAGATCACGTCCATTATTTTATCATTAGCCGTCGGCGTTTACTTAGAACGTTCCACGCAGACAGTCCTTACCTTAACATCAGCTCTCGTCTTGTCCGTCACCTCCATCACAAACTCAGGAGCAGGCCCATTTTCAGGGTTCAGTAAAAAGTTCAATATATCTGGTCATGGTTAAGGACAAACAAACAATAAAAGATATGGTGACAAAACTCTGTGATGAGCTATTTAACTTTTTTTTTTTTTTAAATTAAATAAATTGATAGTATATTTGGATGATAGACTCAATAGTGATGCAGTAAACCATGTTTCATCATTTTTATCAACAAATAAAGCATCACAAAATTCAATTCAAAATATAGATAAACTACAATCAGGAACTTTATATAGTACATTGTACCATTTCAGCTTTCATTAATGATTATCTTTATTAATTGATATTATTTTAAATGAAATACTCTCAAAACAAAAACTAATATTGTCCCAGCATACTTGTACATAGTATTTTTATATATCGGATAATCTTTATTTTAACATTTTCTTGAGAGACAGAAACCGAGTGAAACTGAGTAAAACTGCAGAAACCATAAAGACTAATCCTAATGAGCAACGGATCTTTCTCAACACGTTTCCCACAGACAGGACATTACTTACCATTTACAAGCACCTCACAGCTAAACCACTGCTAAACACAGAGATATTTTTAGTTGGGACATAATGACAATATGTTAGTTTACAGATCAGGGATGGAATCACCAAAACATTGATAAATCCGGATTATGTGATGATGCAAGGATACTGAGATCAACATTTGCGCCGAGGTTATCAATATTTGAGATAAACACATATTTTTTGCCAGCTTTTATGAATTCCTCCAAAAGACCCGAGTTGTAGAAACTGGGATACACGTCTCCGTGACCTGGTGGATACCACCTGTGATAATGAAAAACACACTTAGATCATATATCTGTATAATTATCATAAAGCTATTTAAACAAAAACAAAAAAACCCCACAAATTTAATCATTATAATAATAGTAATATGACAAATAATGGGAAAATCCTATCTACGCTTGTTCTTTTTAATAGATTAATTCAGAAATAAAAAAGCAAGAATAAACGTGAAAGAGACCAAGAACGACAATATACATCATTTGTAAGAATGGTTACACAAGAAATAGCATTTTATTGTCATCTTACATTAAGCATGCAACAAGCAGTAGTGCTTATTTAAAAAAATGAATATTAGTTCTCGTTTATTTATAAAATAAAATATTGTTGCCTGTTCACTTCGCCTATTTTTATCAAACTTCTCCCATCTTGTGGGAAGGGAAAAAAATCACTTCTTATGGAGCCCATTTCACTAAACATCATAATTTTTCGTCTGCAGTTATACTGGTAGTGCATGTGTTTACATGTGTTTGGCATCTATTTCATGCAGAAAATTACATCATTATGAAAGCTGGAGTATTTTAAAGACAAACGGAAATGAAATATGTGTTCTTCAAACTATGTTTGTTGAACTGTAATTCATAAGAATTCTGGTTTAGTCGTAGATTTAAGTTTACGTGCAAAACTAGGCTTATGATGTTTTGTGAAATTCGGTCTTGATGTAGCATGATCAGATTAATCCGATTTTAAAAATACATCCTATTTTCTACTCAACTACCAATAAGTGCTACAGTAATATGTCATTTTCAGAGGATATAAAACTTATTTTTCTTTCTTTTTTTAAATGCATGTATTTATACATTATTTTAACCAGTTCTTTGCAAGCAATCATTTAGATGGAAGTTCATTCTTGTGTTGAAACTAACCCTTCAGCACTCTCGGGTCCGAAGTTTTGAGGTATAGGCAGCAAGGACTCCCGGTTAATTCTTGGGTACCTAAAAAATGAAACAGTATTGGGACATGATTTAAGGTTTACTAATCAAAGGTTTGGATAGGAAAAAAATCCAATAGGTTCACTAAGGGTGATTGATTTTACAACCCAAGAAATCTACCACATCCCACCCACAACGTACAATGAAAGCAAGTTGATGTGACACAATGAATATGTTTCAAATGTAGTGAAATCAAGGAAATGTTTTATTCAACAATGCACTTAAAACATTTTGTGTACGGTTATATGGTGTCCGACATATGGTTAAGGACCACACAAATACCAAGAGAGGAAACCTGCTGTCACCACTGCATGGGCTACTCTTTTCGATTATCAGCAAGGGATCTTTTATATGCCCAATAGGTCCACCAACATTAAGTCCTCCCTCAGTTACACCTGGGATGACATTTCATGAGATGTGGAACAGCTGCAGCAAGTAAGGACATATGTAACAGCTGCAGCAAGTAAGGACATATAGCTGCAGCATGTAGGAATATGTGTCCCAAAAGCATTCTGTCAATGAAATATTTGTTTTCAGCTGAGTGTGGTTGTAACAAGTTTATCAATACCATCACAGTTGGGACTGGTTATCTACATGTGTATGTTAAACATCTTCAAAAACAATGTAATTAAAAGATGCTGACCCTAGTTTCAACCTGGACACTAAGTTTGGTTCATCTACAAACAGGGCTTCTAGATTATGGTAGCCTCAATCCCATGGCTAGTGATATTCAATGTTGGGCTAGTAAATAACTACTATTGCCTTGCCCGACGGCTAGTGAAATATGTTTGGTCAAATAAGTCTAATTTGTAAATATGAATATTCTTTCCCTACTCCAACCCCCCCCCCCCCAATGTTAGTGTTTTTAAGCTCCATTTCCCTGTTTAGGTGACATATATCTGATTATTGCTATTATTTAGTAAAATTGTATTAACTTAAAGCAAAGTAGGACAAGTGTATTTTTAATCATGGCTAGTAAATATTTTAAATCACTGATCCCATGGCTAGTGGATTTTATAAAAATTCTAGATTTGTTTTTTTGTTTTTTTTTAACGACGCACTCAACACATTATAATGACGGTTATGTCGAGAAAAAACCCCAGTGGTTAGCTGACGGGGATTGATCCTAGACCGACCGTGCATCAGGCGGGCACTGTACCACTGGGCTATGCTGCCCGCAAAAATTCTAGAAGCCCTGACAAACCTGTAACACATCTCAATAATGTTAAAATAGAGTAAATCAAGAGTCTGTGATGTTGAAATGGGGGAAATACCTTCTAAAAATAGACTAGAGGACATAGCCAGTGTTTCTGCGAAAAAAGAAATGTTTTGTTGTGGTGCTATGGAATTAAATGCAACCACAACCAACTGGGGATATGCAGGGCCTCTCCAGAAAGAAAATGGGTTAAGTTTAGTGTTACGAAAATCATACTGTAATGATAAGAGCAATTAATTTTGTCAAAAAGTTAACTTAAAAATAAATAATCTGTAAAATATTTTGAGTATGGTGCCATACCCATTTTATACTCTGGCAGAAAACCTGATAACCATTACTTCTCAGACATTTGTCAATTTGAAAAAAAAGAAAAAAAACCCAGTGTGACCAGAAACACTTCGGTTACTCGGAAATGGATAACCTAAACGGTAAAATTCAAGTAATGTCTGTTATCAGTAATAAAAAATGACTGTAATGGTGAACTATATGTGGTAGTGTTTAAAAACTAGAAATTATCACACTAATGTGTAATTAAAGTTAAAGTTAACTACACCACTAGAGCACATTGGCTAATGGACATAAAACATTTGATTGATAAGTCTTCAGACGAAACCTGTTACATTTTTCCATTAGCAGCAAGGGACCTTTCACATTTAATTATCCACAGACAGGACAGGACATACCATGGCCTTTGATATACCAACAGTGGGATACTGGTTGAGAAAGAGAATTCAAAGAATCTGTCCACCAAAAAGGTTCCATCAAATGATCATCTGAAGCCCTTCCATGGTCTTTGTTACACCTGTTGAGGAGCACTGGTTGGAATGAGAAATAGTTCAATGGGCTCACTGCCAGGGATAGACCCTAAACCAATCATGCATCAGGCGTGGGCTTTACCACTGAGCTACATCCCGCTCCCTATAAAAGACGAAACCCACAGATTGGGTTCTAAGGACCCTATGGGCAACCTAGGGAAACACCCTACTACAGCAAGGCGGTCATAACAAAGAGCTCATTCGGACTACTAATGAACAAATTCTAGCTCTCACTCCTGTTTCAA
>JAECMU010011332.1:25544-36676 GCA_016106625.1 Dracogyra subfuscus | reverse complement strand
CGTGATGCTTCTACAACTTACTTTGTTCACATATTTTGCCTTACCTTACGGACTAGGGGCCTAGCCACTGGGCTGTTATGGACTTCCTAGTCAACTGAGGTGACAGAAATATTCCGTGTTAATCTCATCTACTCTTTATGGAAGGCTGGTGATTCATGCCATGGGTACAATACAAACTTAATATAAACCGTTTCCATTTGTTAATTTAATGCAGGAATTGGAAACCAATTTTAACCAAATATAATTTGTGCATTGGGTGTAGTTAATATCTGCTTTCCTTTTTTTTTTTTTCCTTCTATAGATTCCAAGCAGAACAGCTAAACGCAAAAGCAAGAAAAGGAACAAACACAGTTTTGTGTTCAGTGTTGGTAAGTTTGCTACATATTTGTTACAGTTAGTTGGCATGGGTTGAGACTTGTGCTCGGTATTAAATCAATTATACCGGCGTCGTTGTTAGCCATCGGTGTACAGGCTGGTAGGTACTGGGTTTGGATCCCAGTCGAGACATGGGATTTTTAATCCAGATACCGACTCCAAACCCTGAGTGAGTGCTTCGCGAGGCTCAATGGGTAGGTGTAAACCACTTGCACCGACCAGTGATCCATAACTAGTTCAACAAAGGCCATGGTTTGTGTTGTCCTGCCTGTGGGAAGTGCAAATAAGATTCCTTGCTGTTAATCGACAGAGTAGCCCATGAAGTGGCGACAGCGGGTTTCCTCTCAAAATATGTGTGGTCCTTAACCATATGTCTGATGCCATATAACCATAAAAAAAATGTGTTGAGTGCGTCGTTAAATAAAACACTTCTTTCTTTCTTTTTTAAATCAGTTATCTCCATATTCACTCCATTTTTAACATTGGTTGTTTCTTTCTCTACTTGTATAAGTTTCTACAGCATGAATGGGATGAAGAAACAACCATTTGTCTGTTTTCATTATACATCCTTTCAGCTTTCCTTTGATTACATAAATAATTTACCTGTCGGTAAAATTAAACAATTTACTATCATTTAAAGATCAGCGACCATTTTGGAAGAGGTCCAAGGGTCCTTTCCCCCCCACCCCCCCACCCCCACCCCACCCCTTAATATGTTTGTCTTGACTTTCATTTGTATAGTAAGGGGATGAATCTTGCTTGTTAGTAACACTGAATGATACCTGAAGACGACTCCCATTATTGAGCCAGATTGTTGATGCATCATTGATGCTGATTAACTGACACAAAAATAAGACCAAAAATAACTGTTTGTATACCAAGATGATTCATATTTTTATAATTAGAGAGTATTTTAATAAAACTTGTTAGTTCATAATAGGGGAAGATAGAAATAACCATATAAATAAAGCATGTATGACATAATGTGTACGTTTATATGGATTAACAAAGTATTAAAGACTCCCAAATTATTGATATAAACCAGTAGTATAATCGAAGTTATAATTGATTGAAACGAAGCATTAGTCTCAAATTTATGTGATGGACATAACAAATGGGAGTAAAAATATTCTTCAGTTATTCCTATAATCAATATTGTGTGTGTTTTCAGAAAACAGCGAGTGGCTGTCGGAGACTCCGAAAACCTTGTGGAAGAAGATTGTTGATGAAGTAGACGAGTACTACAGCTACACACTGGAGTGGTGCGTCACTTGTATATGTTAGTCGTGGTTAGAAACTAAATGCTAGAGAGGATAGTATATGTTCATGTGGGGTTTTTTGCAGGTTTTTTTTACATAGACAAATGTAGTATTTGCCCGATCATGACTTATATCAAAGGCCGTGGTATGTACTATCCTGTCTATGGGATGATGCATATACAAAAAATCCTTTGCTGCCAGTTGAAAAGAGTAGACCATAAAGTGGTGACAGCGGGCTTCTCAATATCTGTGTGGTTCTTAACCATATGTCAGATGCCATATAACCGTAAATAAAATTTGTTGAGTGTGTCGTTAAATAAAACATTTCCTATTTGCCAGATATGGATGAATGAATGAGTGTTCAGTGACATTCCAGCAAACTTTTGATACATACATACCAGTTAAATTCTTCATGTTTTTTGCACGAGTTTATAGTGCGCAAGAATATTATACCATAATATAAATTATACTCACTATAAACAAGTACAATAAATAACCTGGCAAAACAACTGGTGTGTGGTTCTGTATTTTGTACTTATCATTATAATTAACAAACGTTTAATTAAATAACACAACTTTGTTTGGAAATTTGGTTGAATTTTATAGAATTGACAGAACACTGAGCATGTGTTCAATGTTCTTTAATTGCACGGTCAGCATTCTTTATTACTGTAGTAAGATAAAATGTGTGTGTAATAAACGATGCTGCTGAAACAGATGATGTTCAGATTCCATCCAAAGTTGTCGGTAAAATAATTAAAACGTTTGAACAACACTGTATGTATGGAAAATTGTAAATTCATGTGTCATAAATAGTTTCCATCTACAGCCCCGTCAGCTAACCACTGGGTTTTTTCTAGACATAACCATATGTCCGACGCCGATATAACCGTCATTATAATGTGTTGAGTGTGTCGTTAAACAAACAAACAAATCCATCTACAGAATATGTGTTTGTTTTCACTGAATTATTACAAATTGACCCGTTGCTTACAGTGATTCCGTGGACAATGCTGTAGAGAAGTATGGACTGCAGCGCGTGTCACTGATGCGAGCGTTCTGTCGCTCAGTGGGAATTCAGGTTCTGTTGCGTGAATACCATCTCGATATCCGTAACAAGCAGATCTTCTACGAGGAGGACATAGTGAATGTCTACCCCATTGTCAAGCATTTGCATCCTAAGGTAGGTATTATTAAAAATAATACACTGATTACAGACTTTTGTTGTTTGTATTAAAATTACACATTTTCTCAATTGTGTTATATAGGGTGAATTTTGTGCCTTCTAACAGCCAAAAAAATTTCCATTTAAAGGATGATTGGATATTTTGTAATTATCTATATCCTTGAGAGATCATGAACTAGCTTATTGCTGGGATATGGCATTTGCACACATGCAAATGTACAATCCATTTGATTAAATTATGGTTTATCTTGTTCAATTTACTGTTGAAATTAATCAACAAATGTTTACAACCATGATGCTTTGTTGTGAAGTGATTAAAATGCATGCCTTAGTCTTAATGTTGACATTCCTCAGAGCTTCTGATAAAGTGGTCCATTCATTGTTTCACATGCAACTTGTGGCTTAATAAAAAAAACATTAAAAATTTCTCTCTGCCAACAGGCTACGGATGCGTACCATTTCTTCACGAGTGGCCAGTCAAAGATCCAGCAGGGACTGTTGCGGGAGGGCTACGAGCTGATCAGTGAGGCTCTCAACCTTCTCAACAACGTTTACGGGGCAATGCACCCAGAAATCTCGGCCTGCCTGCGGCTTCTCGCACGACTCAACTACATCATGGGTGACTATGGCGAGGCACTGTCGTACCAACAACGAGCCGTGCTGATGAGCGAACGTGTCCTTGGCATTGATCATCCCAACACAATCACAGAATATGTGAGTGGTTTATCTCTCTCTTTAGACCATTTTTAAAGTGCATAAACTACATATAAAAGACCCTTTCTGCTATTTAAAGTAGCCAGGTGGTGGTGAGTTGTTGGGTTTTTTAAATTTCATTTACCGGGTACACTCAACTAGCCACTGAGTAAACTGCATTTTTATTTTTCTGTATTTAAAAGTGAATATTTATTAAATAAGCTAAGTGAAAGGAGTAGCATATAAGGTAGCAGAGGGTCTTTCCTTGATTTATTAGATTTAGTATTGGAGTTATGACTGTTTTTAGACTGTTGAAAGTGCATAAACTACATACATACTAAATGCCTCTTGCTACCAATTAAAAGGAGTATATAATGGTGGCAATAAATTTCCTTTTGCATTTAATGTTGCGATTATCATTTCTTGTACAACTAATTAATTAATGATTAAAACAGTATGCCACGGTAAACAGATTCTATTTCTTTTCTAAATTAGTTTTTAACTCTGTAGTTTTATGTGTATTTAATGAATTTGACAGTTTAAAATACCTAGTATTGATTTACTTTTAGACTCACCTAGCACTGTACTGTTTTGCCAACAACCAAGTGTCCAGTTCTCTGAGGCTAATGTACCGAGCTAGATACCTCGCCATCCTGTGTCATGGAGAAAACCACCCAGACGTCGCACTCATCGATGTAAGTAGCCAGATACAGAGACTAGGAAGGAATAGTTAAAACTATTGTTAGTCCAGGCCAAGTGGCTGGTGTCTTGATGTTAAAAGTATTCAGTTAAAAGTAGTTCTATTGTAAAGATGACTAAGAGTACAGTGTCACTTATACTGTGATTCTCCACTGGCCTTTTCGGACTGTCTCGGACACTGGTGTGTGTCATTCTTTCACTCTTAAAATAAATCTTCACCCAAGCATTGGATTTAATGTCATAAATGAAGGGGTCATTGTTGCAAGATGGAACAATATTAAGTTAATAAATAAAAAAATATATATTTAATTTGTTAGATTAGCTTCAGACCTCACTGTTTGAGGAGAGCTATCACTCTGGCTCCTCATCGCTCTCTGAGACTAGTTCATGGAGTAATATTTAGCTCATCTTAGCACAAGAATATAAAAAAGGGATTTAATAGTAGTGACCAGTATGGCTCCAAGTTAGGAGAGTGGTTAATCACTCCCTTCAAATGTTTTTGCATCAAGCTTCTCAAATTAGGAACGGGATTTGTTTTTTTTAGTTTCTATCCGAGAACATATATTTCAGAGTTGTAACCATTAAAGTATTGCTATTTCACAGAGTAACATTGGTCTGATCCTGCATGCTGTGGAGGAGTATGAGTTGTCCCTGAGATTCCTGGAGCACACTCTTCAGCTGAACGTCAGGTGAGAAATCACTTCTCTGTCTGCGGTGCAAAACACCTTTATGTTTGGAACTGCTTTTTGTACATAACTTTCTTCATTTATTTTTGTGCTTATATCCAGTAAGTTTTTCTGCACGATGACCTGGGCACATACCTCGTCTAAGTTTTGTAAGTCAGTTTAGTGGCCATTAAGTCGGTTAGCTGCTCTGAGTGGGAGATGGTACCAGGATGCAAACCATTACTTAACGGCCTTAATTCCGGTGGCTTAACCTGGGCTGTGTTTTACAAAGCAATATTAGCGTTAAGATCACCCTAGTGCGTAAGGTAACTATGGACTTAGGGCTAAGATCGATTTGTAAAACGGGGCCCAGGATATCAATTGGTGTCTATTCCTAAGTGCATTTCCCTATTTTCCATTGTGTTCTGGGTGTCCCATTTCCAGTCATGTAATCATCTCTAGTTTTTTCACCAGAGCACAGTTTCTTCAGTTTGGTATTTGAATTTGTTTAAATATCTAGTTTGGTGAGGTCAGGGTTAGTTTATTTAGATATATTATACACCTCACGGGCAAGGGACCTAGCCATTTGGCTATTATGGATCTCATAATCAGTTGAGGTGATAAAAACATTCCATGTTAATCTCATCTACTCTTTATAGAGGTGGGTGATTCATGCCATGGGTACAGAATTTTAGGTTATGTTTCTTTGACATTCCCTAAGTAATATACATGATTAAAATTTGTACTTGAGTGTCAATAAAATATAAGTACTTGACATAGACCATCCTAGCATTCAGTGATAAGTGTGATGACTAACATCTGGGGATCAACAAAATTCTCTTCGGTCTTCGCACCACTTCAACACTACCACCATTGTTCTCATGTCAACTTTCTAACTTGTACTACTTGTATCTTGTTCAGTAAAACATCTATTTGAAGTTATTGTGACAGTCATTATACAGGGAGAATGGTACCTTTAAATAAAATAAAGCATGTCAACCGACTTTTCTTAAGAAACTAAAACTGCAGTTAAATCAATAAGACATAAAATAGTAACTACTTTATTCCCCAATTCCAGTCTCACCCTTCACATACGATTAATTCTGGTACAGCCTTGAATATTAAAAACTGGAAAGAGAGTAGCATATGTACTACACAGCATCAAAGTGTAACGTTTACTATGTGAACAGTCACTTGAACAGTGGGTTGATAAATTGTGGTAGTGTTTCTTCTTTCATCAGATGTCAGTGAAAAACATAAAATATAATTCTTACCAGCACCACCTCACGGGCAAGGGACCTAGCCCTTTGGCCATTATGGATCTCATAATCAGTTGAGGTGACAGAAACATTCCGTGTTAATCTCATCTACTCGTTATAGAGGTGGGTGATTCATGCCATGGGTACAAAGGTTATCTCATCATGTAAACCATGTTCTGAATGCAGTTTATGGACAGTTTGCAGTATAGTGCATACTTAACTTGTGGGCACAAGCCTTATCTAGTAAGCTGTTGCATTCTTCATAATCTGCTGAGATAATAAATCAAATTTTTTTTTGGTCAATAACCAAAAATGTTCAGAGCTATTAAAACTCATATAAATTAGTCAGCACCGGGATGTGAACCCAGTACCTACCAGCAGGCAGCATAGCCCAGTGGTACAGTGCCCGCCTGATGTGCGGTCGGTCTAGGATCGATCCCTGTCATCTAACCACTGGTTTTTTTTCTCGACATAGCCATATGTCCGACGCCGATATAACCGTACTTATAATGTGTTGAGTGCGTCGTTAAACCAAAAAAAAAAAAAAAAAAAAATACCTACCAGCCTTAAGAAAAATGATTTAACTGGTACATCACCATTGCCAATATCTAAAGCATATTTTTTGCTTACCTCACGGACTAGGAACCTAGCCATTGGGCTGTAATGGACTTCCTAATCAACTGAGGTGACAGAAATATTCCATGTTAATCTCATCTACTCTTTATGGAGGCTGGTGATTCATGCCATGGGTACAGAATTATGTTCCTTGCATTCATTATAGCATTCAGCTACCGTAATAGAAATTTTAAGTGGATAGTGAATAGATTTTTCACGAATTGATATACAATGTTCACATGTTATATTTTTATATGTTGTATGTTTATATGGAATAAAATGTAAAATTTCTTCTTGTAGGTACTTTGGTGCTAAGAGTTTAAAAGTTGCCATGAGTTATCATCTTGTTGCTCGCACCCATTCCTGTCGAGGAGACTTCCGGGCGGCACTGCAAAGTGAAAAAGAAGCATACGCAATCTACAAACAAACGGTGACTTCCATTGCTTTATAAAAAAAAAAATTCTTTTCATATCTAACCTGACATCTTGACCTATATGCAAGACAGAAAGTCGGGTGTTTACATGACCTATAATGAGATGTCCCTGACAAATACAAAAAATAAATTAAACCAATCATTAGCTGTAATGGGGAAAATGCTAATAATTTTCTCAAATCCTATTGATCTTTTTTCTTTTCTTTTGTTGTTGTTGTTGTTGTTGTTGCCTGTCGTTTCCATTGTTCTCAGTAAATCGGCAGTAGTTTATTGGTGAAGTGTTGAGAAAGATCATCATACTAAGCGACTTGAGCAAACAATTTATTTGTTAGAGAGTTGTTTTTAAAACAAAAATGAACACTAAATGTGTATTGTTTGTGTGTTCAGTTAGGGGAGGATCATGACAGAACGAAGGAAAGTTCAGAGTGTTTGAAACATCTCACGCAGCAGGCAGTCGTGTTCCAAAAGAAAATGAACGAGATTTACAAGGGAGACAAGAACATTACCTTCCCTCCCATTCAGGTGAATTTGTCTCCCTTTACTACCTTGTTGGGGTTGTTTTTTCACAAGGTCACAGTGTAAAGCTTACAGTGTTATTAATAATGAGTTTCTCAATGGTTAACTTTAAGTAAAATTTGTGAAGTATTTTGTGTGATTTTAATAGTAATTTTAATTTTGTTTGTTTTTGTTTAACTACAAACGTCACTAATTGCACAAAAATAAATGTAGCTTATTAATCTTTATTTTGTACTTTTTGTAGATTATAAGGAACATAAATAAAATAATTAAGCATCACGAGAAGAAAAATATTTTGATCTATTCTAGAAGCAAAAATACTCTATCATTACAGCTTTAATTAATATTTGTATGTAACATTAATAATTTGTTTTCAGATCCAGACACCATCATTGTCCAGTGTTTTGGATACCTTGAATGTTATCAATGGTATTGTCTTTGTCCAAATAAGGCAAGTATTTAGATTTTGTTTTTAGCGAACTTTTAATAGCAATAATAATCATCATCACGTATCTCAAGTCAAGGTGAAGTTGTGGTTTTATGTTGAACAGGGTTTAATGTAACCAGAGGTTTAGGGAACGAGACATAGCTCAGTAGTAAAGTGATTGTTTGATGCGTGGTCGGTGTGGGATCGGTTCCTGTCGGTGTGCCCATTGGACTGTTCCTTGCTCCAGCCAGTGCATCAAAGGCTGGATATCCTGTTTATGGGATTTTTCATATAAAATGTCCGTTGCTGTTAATCAAAAAGAGTAGCCCATGAAGTGGCGACAGCGGGTTTCCTCTCAAAATATCTGTGGTCCTTAACCATATGTTCAGCGCCATATAACTGTAAATAAAATGTGTTGAGTGTGTCGTTGAATAAAACATTCTTTCTTTCCTTCCAAATGTTTAGTTAAATAATAATTGGGGTACAGTAACCAGTCTTCTTCGGGGAGACAAGAAGGGTACCTATGAACTAAATATCATTTTGGTAATTTTCAGTTAGTCTTTTGGAATGTAACATCAAGCTGAAGATAAATTGGACAGTTACTAGTACAGATAGCCAATAACACTTCTTTGCATTTGAAAATATCTCTTTAGCTCTTAAGCAAGTGATTAGTGTGACATTTATAACACTGGAAAATAAATGTAAAACATCTTAACTTTTTACAATATTTCAGGTGGATAATAAAAAATGCTTCCGAAATGAACATAATGTCTGTTTGTATGCACAATCGTGCACCTGTGATGTAAAGGACTGCAGTAAAACAGTTTTTAAAAATCAAATGTTCTATTTCAATAAATATTATATTGCTCTGTTAAGTGGTTTTGAATAATTTACACATTTTAAAAAATCCTTCCAACTTGCATTGTACTGCCTACACCGATGCCATATAAACCATTAAAAAAATATTTTTTCTTCCTTCATTTGTACTGCCTACATTGAAAAACATTGATTTATGGTATGTTCATGTTTGGTATATAAGTATATTTTATCCAGTCAAAATTCACCCTGTGGCTGTCACTCAAATGATTTAATTTTTTAAATTTATTTTCCAGCCCGGATGATATTGAGAGATTCCGACAAGAGATGTCGAAGCGAGGCACAAGCACAGGGAACAAGAGTGAAGCTAAAATTACCGAAATTACCGACGTTAAATCAGAACATGCCGAATGTTGTGTTCATAAGGAAAAAACTGAAACATGTACGGAGAAGTGCATTAAAACAGACGACTTGCAAATCAAACTAGATAACGGACCTGCCACTCCACTAATCAATGGAGACGCGAGCCATGAGTCCACTTTAACAGAAGTAGCCGTTACCGATGGATAATGCACTGTTCTTTTTAGGTGATGTGTACATTTGTCGAGTGTGATCTCTCTGGATGATATACAATGTATTAACTTGACATAATGTGTTGCACTTGAATGTAATACATTTATATTTGTAGAAGTGTGGATTTCTACATTATGTAAAGTGATAACATAAACAAGAGGGTTTTGCATAAACAAACAGCGCCATGGTGATGAGTTGTCTAGTGATGTATTAGTGTGTGCACAGAAGTTTCTGTTGTGGTTATCTCCCCTGTTTACACTGTCGAACACAGACTGTGATGTGGTGTTACAGAAAGTAATGTTTTGTTACGAGATGATGTTGATCAAAGTATTTTGGCCCGAAATGTAGTGTTGTTAAAAAGTCATGTTTTGCTTTATGCTAATTTGTTCATTTCTATGTCTTTTCTTTTGCAACATTTTTGCCAAAATAATGTAAACATTTAAACCTAAAAATTGTTAAGACGAAGCAAATGGAAATTTGTAATTTCTTGCCAAAATAGGCTCTAGCTGTGTTTCTACGACAAATACATATTAAATAAATATCTACATATTGTTTTGTAAGTATAAGCAAGAAAAACTTTTAAAATATGAAAAAAATGTTTTAACACTACTGGAATTTTTAGAGTATTTTCATCGATGATTTTGTGTTTTGCTTACTTTTTGTTTTATTATTATTGTCCTAAATGCAAAAAACTCATTGTAGAATAGTTACGTGATATTAATTTCTAATCTGTAGAATGTACAAAAACTGTAGGTGTGCCAATAACAATACAAATTAATAATAACTGTAAAACAGTTAGTGGGGTTACCTTTTCTAACCAGAATTTAAAAACCTTGTAGATGTACGTCTTCCTGAGGCATTAAATGTGTTAAGACTTCTTTATAAGACCAAGTTGTGGCCAATGTCACTGGTTCCCATAACACGATCAGATTATCTGTAGAACAGTTATTTGTGATGTTAACTTTCCTAACGAATATAATAACCCCTTAAATGTTGGTCTTTCTAATAAATGTAAATTCTCCCATTAAATTTCCCACCAAATCTAGCATTAACATCAGTGGTGTGTAATGAGGTTTATGTTGATCATTTGAACCAGAGGTAGTGCCACGGTTAATATTGTTGGTTACTGTAATACAAATATAGTCAAATGTCATTATTTTGACCTATTTTATCTCGTGAGTTTTGAATATGTCGAGAAAGAGTTCCACCATTGTTTATTTTAAAACACTGATGAGCAAGCTTGTTTTTTTAGTCCTTTCAAAATCAAAGTAAAGAAGTCTTGACATAACAGTACAAGTGGGGTCAGAGCCATATTACAGAAGTGTGAGGAGAATGTATTTAGTACTAACTTCATCATAAATATTGCTATTGGCCAGATACAAAGTACTAATATTTTGGAACAGTTATCTGGGAGGTTAACTTTCTAAAGTAGAGTACAGAAACCTCATAGAGATTAGATTTTAATAATATATTTAGACGCTGCCCTCTGGGAACGTAGTTTGGCTAATACTAGGGAACTGTGAAACAGTTCTTTGTGGGTTTAACTTTTTCTCAACTAGAATGTAACTTGAGGGATGTTAAGTTAGTTACTAACTTTTAACATTAAATGCATGAAT
>JAECMU010011332.1:9242-23801 GCA_016106625.1 Dracogyra subfuscus | reverse complement strand
TCCCTAATCCTAAACAACCTGTACCCTTTTAAATTTCAACTACTTTATGTTGATATGAATGCTCTCCATTGTTTCCTGGCTGTGTGTTCAATTTGAGAGACAAAACCGCTTAGTAATATTGCTATTTTTTGTTACTTTTTTGAATTTTTAACATTGATCCATTGTTTTGTAGATCTGTAAACATGCATGATTCCAACCCTTCCAATCATTATGCAGTGACTATCTAAACCATTTTATTTTGGATTGTAAAATACTTTATTTCTCTCTATATGTCACGTTATTCTAAGTTTTACTCATCAAAACCAATTCAATTTCATGAATGTACATACATGTAAATAATGCCAATTTATTGGCAAAAAGTGAAAAGTAAACGGATACTGCTCTTCTGAGTACTGTGTTAATAAGAATAGTATATTACTTTATATAGCAGACTTTTAAAGCATTTATTTGTGTTGTCATCTTTCAATGATTGAAATTGTTTTCACCTTATTTATATTTTGTTTGACATGTATCTCACATGTACACTGTTTATAATAAATAAATTTTAAATATAATGTAAAAACATATTTAGTATCCATGTAAGCAGATAGTATATGGTAATACACATGATTTTGTTTTGAAACAGAGAAAGGTTTTACTCTTAATAATGTGATAACAACATTATTTACAAGGTATACATTTACAATAAATAAATTGATTAAATCAAATTGACATTTTCAGTTAAATTAATACATGTATTGTAATACTTGTATGTATGAGCATTACAAACTGAAAATGATGTTGCGATATTTAAAAGAATTTGTTTTATAAACATAATTTGACATTTGTAAATATCCACTAGCATTACGATTATAAAAACTGAACAATGCAACATCCTTAAGTATTGGCTTTATTGACTGAATATCTTGTTCATTGTGTGCTGGAATTCAAATAAAATGTACGGAGCTGTCTTCCAATTTAATTATCCTCCTGTATTGTACAGACATTGCAAATGTGCATGTCTTAAATTAGTATAATTGGTATTAGTTTGTAAAAAAAACCCACCTGTATGTTTGTTTGCAAGTAATAAATGCAGGGGTTATAATGAACCAATATGGACAAAATCTTTGGTCTTCAAAATGAGTAAATTTCAAGTAAAGAATTTAAATAAACCCTAAGATTCACTTACTCAGTAAGGTGGTAAAGAACATTTAAGAAATAATCTTCATCATTTGTTATGTCATGGAAATATGTACTATTTTGTACACTGTAGGCAATGTACTTCTCTGTGGAATTCCAGGAAAAATATATTTTAAAAAACAAAACAAAAACGGGTCACTTTCTTTCTGAGTGTGGTTTATATGCAAGTGATGATACTTTCCAGTCAACAAATATTCCAGCTTCAGTGTGATTTCATTGCAGCAGAAACACTAGATTCTGGTTATTTGTTTAATTCGAAGATCAGGGTTAGTTGGTGCAAGGCTTAAGAATAAACATTCTGGAATACTTTAACAGCTTATATTCTTTCACATAATGTGTGGCAGAACATATTCCCGGACAATCTTGATTTACTATGATATACATAGATCGGGCTAACTGAAAGGAAGATACAAGCTTTCAGCCTAAGTTCAGCCAGCGAACGTTTGCAAACCATTTAGTTGGGCCCTGATATTGGATTTACAAGGAAGTATATGAACCAGTTTAGCGTACGTTTTTTCTTTTTGGTCTGTTCAACAGCTCGGCATTTACAACACCAAGCTATGTCCTCCATTTGACAGACACTACCTGGATTGGCTGAGCATAATAATATATGCTGATTTTTTCCCTTGGTGAACCTCCAGTTTCTGATGGTCAAGCAAAACTGATGTTCTTGTTTCAAATCTGTGATACCAGTTTGACCAGTTCAAGTAAAACCAAATATTTACAGATTAGAATACTTATGAAATATTTAATGAACTAATTTTATCTGTGATAAGTGACAACCATACTTCAACTGTCACTGCAATTTTGCCATGTCCTTGAAACTGTTTGCAAAAGTCCAAGTCCCTGTTGTCACACTACTATGCAAGTGACATGGTAGTGTGGGAATTGAGAACAGAACACGTTCACACCTTGTCAAAACATTCAGGGACATGTTCTATGCACCAGAAATCACTTGAAATCACTAGGTAATATGATCAATTATATTGATAGGCAGAAGTTGATAACGGAATTTCTTAAACACATTTTGCCCTTGTTATAAAATATTAATTGTATAATGCAGTGTACGTTCCAAGTAGTAACTTCAATGAATTGAGTGTCATTTTAGCTCTATTTTAAGATGTCAATTAAAATGTCCATAATTAAATAATATTTTGTAAAATTTAAACACAAAAGGTTTGTGATTTGTTTGTAAAATAGATTAAATTTGCTTGCTGCATAATAAATATATAATATAAATATTGTCAATTATTATAAGCATTCTTACTAGTCCAGTTATGTGTCTATATATTTTATTTACATAGAAATCTGCATATTTAAGTGCTACGTTGAATAGATGGTGATTGTATGAGGAAAAAATCCTTTATTTTAATGTGCATCTTTTCGAGTAAGTTCTTAAAAAGAATTTGATCTTGAGCACATTAGTAGAGTAGTATAGTGCATGAATTAACAAAAAGGATCTGCATTTTATATACATTTGTTTGCCATTTGTGAACATTGGTCTGTTTTATTTGTGAATTCAGAAAACGAATGAATTACTCGTAGCAGAGTGACAATTTATAGAATTTATTTTTATTTCAATTATAAATAGTTTAACTGGTGGAAAAGTGCTCTAGTTACATGTTTAGATTATTTTTTACTAATCATTATTTATTTTTTAAATAAACTGTTTATCTTCACCTTATTTGTTAAAAAAATTTATATTGCATATTGTTGAGATGGACCTTGCTAATATGCTTGGTTTTCATTTTAAATTTGTTAAACTGTCCATGAATTAAGATTTCTTACTTTCCTGTTAACATTGTTAGTATTTTGGTGTGCTTTGTTCCACTTTTTTTTCTTCCTTTTTAAATGAGAATTTTGGTTGCTGTGCTTAATAGTATCAACAAAAACCATGATGATTACTTTAGTTATATTTTTGTGTGTATATGAATTACATATACAGTAGGTTGGCGACTTATTTCTAAGCAGTGTTTTTGTATCTGACATTTCAACACAGTTATGTCTTCGCAACGCAAGAATGTGTTAGTTTGGTACATTGTTTGTACATAACATATATGTCTACCAGATTTTTATATCAATTTTTTTTTCTTTCTAAATACACCAATTGTACATGATGGAATTTGCATTTCACTAGTTGGCTTGAACTTACATTTAGGGAATATTCTGTACTTGTTACAAACAAAAACGCACACAAATGCAGGGCTCAACCTGGAAAGCATTTTGGTTTAGCCAATTTTCACATATGCATGCATATGCCGGATTTTCCATTTTTTCTGGGTGTCCAAGGGTAGTTTTTGCCCTGGAACCACAAGAAGCCCTAGCACCCCGAATTGTTTTCAGGTTTTTTTCAAAATTTTCAACTTTCACCCATGCATACATGTATGTAGAGTATTTGCATGAAAATAATTCAAAAGAGGCTAATTTAAAGAAAATTTTAGTATCCGAATACTAAATGTTGAAAATTAGCTAATGGCTAATATGGCAATGGACGGTGTGAGCCCTGAAACGAAATAACATGCAACTTTCATGTTAGCATTTTCATTTCATTTTTGATACTTTTCTTATAGCAGTTCAACTTTTTGAAGTCCCAGCAGTTACTGCTACTGCATTGTTGGGTGTGTTTCCTTCCTCCTCTAAATGTGTGGTAGGTTTATTGTTCATTTAACTAAATGAACTGAGAAAATCTGTAAAAACATATTGTAAATTCTGTCACAAAGGCAGAAAAATTGTTAAATAGATCAAGTGCAGAAAATGTAAGGAATCTAGATTAAGAATCCTTGTATGGTTGTCCAGTGTGTGTTCATTAAAAATATTTTGTTAGCATTTTTCATGTGTTTTGTGGATCAACAAAGTATAGATTGTTAATTTGTTTGCATTGTTTATCAGAGTGGAGTGCTTGTATGTGTACTTTGTAGATTTACAATCCAGAGTGACCTATAAATTATAATCCAGAGTGAAAAGCAATAAAATATTAAAGTCAAGACTGGAGTTGTCTTTATTCTGTATTGGGCTATTTCTCCTTTCAGCCAATGCACCATGGCAGTTATATCAAAGGTCATAGTATGTGTTATCCTGTTTGTGGGATGGTGCAAGATCCCTTGCTACTAATGGAAAAATGTAGCAGGTTTCCTCTCAGAATGTCAAAATTACCATCCAATAACATGATTAATACATTCAATGTGCTCTAGAGGTGGTTGTAAACAAAACAAGCCTTTTTTAAAAAGTTCTTTATACTAGAATACAAAATGTTGCTCTCCTTTAAAGTTGGATATACATACAAATGTAGATATTACTCTTTCAATGTTCAGGGTGACGTGTACAGTATGAAGAAGCTGGAAATACTGGAAAACTTTCTATGGTGATAAAGCACTCAACTGATGCACTATGTCTTGGATTGATCCCCATCGATGGGCCCATTGGGCTATTTATTCCAGCCAGTGCACCACGACTGGTATATCATGGTATGTGCTATCCTATCTTCGGTGTCTATAGTACATATAAAAGATCCCTTGCTATCAAGGAAAAACGTAGCTCGTTTCCTCTTTAAGACTAAACATTACATTTGAGTTTTGATATCAAATACGTTTGCCAATCAGCTGTACCTCACACTCGCTTAAAATAAGTTGGGGCACCTTGTACATTCCTTGTTACTACTGTAATTCATAAGACATGAGAGGTGTCAAAACTAACATTTTGCAAAATGGTAATTGTGATACAATCTAGTATTCAAAACCAGAAAGAAAGAGTGTTATTTAACGACGCACTCAACACATTTTATTTAAGGTTATATAGCATCAGATATATGGTTAAGGACCACACATTTTGAGAGGAAACCCTCTTGTCGCCACTTCATAGGCTACTCTTATGTCGATTAACAGCAAGGGATCTTTTATTTACACTTCCCACAGACAGGATAGCACAAACCATGGCCTTTGTTAAACCAGTTATGGATCACTGGTCCGTGCAAGTGGTTTACACCTGCCCACTGAGCCTTGCGGATTACTCACTCGGGGGTTTGGAGTCCGTATCTGGATTAAAAATCCCATGCCTCGACGGGGATCCGAACCCAGTACCTACCCGCCTGTAGACTGATGACCTAACCCCAACGCCACTGAGGCCGGTTTGGAAAACAAAGAAGGGATTAAAAGATTTGTTTAACGACATCTTGGCACAATTCTAACTACATCTACTTGGTTAACTAACAGTTTCGACACCAGGGGCCTAAGTCACAAAGCATCCTCTTTGCAAGTCTTTTAGCACTGCACTCGGAGATCACAAAATTGTGAGCATTTAGTGAATTTGGCCCTAGGATGATAACAGGAAATGTGCCGAAACATCATGGGTTACTCCAAAAAGCAGCAAGGAATCTTTCTTATGCACTTATCCGTATCCCCATCCTTTCATGTACCAGGTGTCGGCCTCTAGTTGCAACAGAGCAGAGAAAATCAATCCTGGAACCTGTGTACCTTGGGCGAGTTATCTACAACTGAGCTACATTGCAATCACCACAAGCAAGGGTTTTTACAAGCATTTTCGACATAATATGTGCCAGAATTACAGATTAATTTACAATCACCAAATATAAGGTATGTAATTAATAAAGCAAGGAATCATTTTCTAATGAAAAGAACACAACTATTTTTTTAATGTATGTTATAATTTTTATAAAGGTCTTTTTAATGAACCTCTGAGAAATGGAGTGTCATATTAACAACAAATCAACATAGAAAAGACATGTAAGCTTTAAAGAAAAAACCTAAATGTCAGAATGGTTGATATCCAATGGGTTCGTTATGATGGTTTGATCCTACAACCCATGGCATTCACATCGGGTGTAATTCATACACAGGAATGTCTGAATTTTGACATGCTGAGTTCATTTTCAAAACACAATGCATGCTATTTCCAATTTTTGGAGTTGGCAGCGACTGAAAATATAATGATGTTCATACAACTCATCAATGAGACAATAGAATTTTTGCCAAAATGTGATTTATGCCAAATAAACAGAATCTTAAAACTGTGCTTTGTGATATAGTGTCATATACGCCATGTCACATTACAACAAAATCAATTTATTTGCAAAATCATACAAATGAACAGATCGTGTTTTGAAAATGAACTCTTCGTATTTAAACAGACTTGATGAATCTTTCTTCATGTATTATGTATCAGGTGCCTTCAGTTTATTTTTGAAATACTGCATCAACTGGTACAAGACCTCTCTGCTTTCACCATCAACCCACACCAGTTCTAGGACAAAGTCGTCTTCTACTTTCTTCAGGTTGATGTAACATTTCAACACGCAGTTACCTCCTTCCTTCGCTTTCACTGCTGTCTTTCCACAACTTAATGCAGCAGACGGTTTCGTCACTTGATTGTCCACCGTTGTGGGAGCAGAAGTTGGAGCGGTAGTAATCACATCATTTTTACCCTTCTTGCATTCTGAAATTTCTGAACTTAAGTGAATACGTTTCACCTCCGGCTCCGAATAGATCATCTTATGTTTGCGTTTTTCAGATACTTTTTCACAACTAGATTTTGAATTTGATTTATTATGTTGATTACCCAGAATCCTTTCAACAGCACTTGTGTCTGTAGAGGTAGCAACAATATTATTTTTACCCTTTTCACTTTTTGACTCCTCGATGCAAATACGTTTTACAGGATTGCCAGAATTGGCAGTCTCGTGTTTTCGTTTTGTCGATGTAAACTGTGACATCACAACTTCGTTGTCTTCAATTATATCAGAAGTAATAACATCATTTTCATCGTTCTTGTTTGAATTATCTGTATTTAAGTCTGTCTGTTTTATCTCAAGGTCAGAATTAACAGTTTCCAGTTTGTATTTTTCAATAACATTATCAACTATGTTCACTGTTTCTGTTGAAGTATTATTTCTGTTTTTATCCGTCTCATTTTGAGTGTCAATCGCCTGATCTATCCCATCTCTAACATCAATTTGATCAATGTCTTCTTTCACTTCTTTGCTTTTCAAGTTTGATTTTGCATCATCTTGATTGCTAGTCTGTTTAGAAATCATTTTAGATGTTTCTGTTTTCTGCTGAGTGTCTGTTTTCCTTTGTATTTGTCGTCGTTTACGACGCTGATTTTTCCAAGACTTTTCTTTAGCAGTAATAAGCCAGGAAGAAGATGGAGCATCACTTTTTCCTTCTTTGTACTTGACCTGCAGATGAAATGAAACAAAAAAAATAATGACAGTCACTTATGTTAATGATTATTGACACACAATTCACGTGATATATGTAGAAGGTCTCACTGCACGGTTTACTTCTGGATGAGAGTTCATTCATCAAAGTCCACAAGAGTTCCTAACTGTGACAAGTTGTAGTTCACATATTAATTTCTAGTCATTGAAATTATTTTTAAATGATTTGTATTATTCAATGGTAGGCATTCAGGTTGGATTTTGTTCGTGTAATTTTGCAATACTGAGCATTGACACTTTTGGATATATGTATACAGCGAAACATGTAGATGGTATGAACTGGTTCCTGTATCATCTGATACTACAGTCAAATAGGATTACTGTATATAGCAAAACAATAATATAAATGTATTCAGTTATTCTTGTATGATGATAAATTAAAATGTTCAAATGTAATATGTATGTTATTAGTATCAATGAGAACCTGTTCTATTAGCAAGCTTCATTTTAAGTTGGGCATTTTAACATGGATTTTATTGGCAGATTGCATCTGTGTTGTTGGACCAATTGTCTAATTTTAAAGCTTAAACTTCTAAAATATATTGGGACTTAATATTTAAAGCGGCATTCCCTGGAATACTTTTTATTATTTAAGCATATAGAACAGAAAATCCCATTACATTTGGTGCATATATGATGCCGCACTATAACTGGTTTAACTACGCTGGCTTATCCAGGTCTGACGGGCTCCTACCGATCTCGGTTTTCATTGGCTTATCACATGAGTGAAATTCCCAAAAAAGAGATCTCATGAGATTTCATAATTTTTGAACAAATTTAACTGTCTCATATTTCCAAAATATATTTATATCCATAGTGGTATGGTACAACACCTTTCCAGGGGTTAGTGAGTGGGGGATTTGCCTTGAAATTGTAACAGTGGCCAGCTGTTGGCATATGCGTTACATGTAAGGGGGTGACATGATGTAGTGTCATCGAGTGTAAGGGTAAGAATTTATCGGCGTTCGACTCGTTTTGTTTTTAGAGGATCGCTTTGTCAGGTATGTTTGCAGTGCAGTATTGTTAAATAAATGTTAATAAAGATAAATTTTAATCAATTTTTTTTTTTAAAGCCTATGGTAAAGTGAGAGATATTGTAAAAAATGGGGAAATATGTATATAATAAATAGACCATTTCATGGTATTTTTCCGAATATGATTTTTATGTCAACTCGTGATGTGTGAAAACCATATTACATGCGTTACATGTAAGGGGGTGACATGATGTAGTGTCATCGAGTGTAAGGGTAAAAAATATCGGCGTTTGACTCGTTTTGTTTTTCTAGGAGTTTTTAGAGGATCGCTTTGTCAGGTATGTTTGCAGTGCAGTATTGTTAAATAAATGTTAACACCACTCGTGATGTGTGAAAACCATATTTTCACTCATTGCTTCGCAATTCATGAAAATATGGTTTTCACACACCACTCGTTGACATAAAAATCATATTCGAAAAAAACATGAAATAGTTTAGATTTATTAAAGTCATATTGTCACAGGCCATTGACCTATTAAATGGCCTAACAAAGTATCAGAAAATATACCTGAAATTTTTAAAAATTAATTTGTTCCTAAATGTACGTTTATTCAACCACCTATGTAACCACCAAACTCGACTTATTAATGATATTTTGTAAAAAGTAATTGAAGTTTGGCAATGGTCCATAATTCAAAAACTAATATTGCCAACAGGGTTGCCTTGAATTTCTCTCCTTCGTGGTTCAATTAAGATAATGCGATAGCTAGATTTGGTTGCCAAACATTAATGTAATATCCATTTATTATCCATTTTTAGAGAAATAAGATCCTTAAATCTGTGATAGTGTGCTTTTAAACTCCATTTTGTTTGTATTTTGTGTTAATCAATGATATTACAAGAAGGGCAAAAGAGGCTCCAACGTTTAAATGTTCTGCTTCTGCAACCATCACATATCATTCACCAACATAAATTATATTTGGCAGAAATTATGAAATGATCTCTATTTATCTTACTTGCAGTTCATTAAGTAGTGATCTGATGTACTGAGTGAAGTCGGCCATCTCGTACAAACAGGCTCCAGCACCAAATGGAATGGTGTACGACAGAGGTGGTTTTTCTTTCTTCATAGAGTGGAACAGAGATTTCTGAAAATTTTATAACAAATAATTTTATTTTAGATCATGAATAATACTCTTTTATAACAGTTTGCCTACAGTTCTGTGATTAAAAACACTAAAAGTCAATTGTTTTGTCACAAACCTATTTATAATGAACATAGTTGATTTTTTTTTATTTTTTTTTTTTTTTTTAATGACGCACTCAACACATTATAATTACGGTTATATCGGCGTCGAACATATGGTTATGTTGAGAAAACACCCAAGTGGTTAGCTGACGGGGGAACATAGTTGAATGCATTTTATGGCAAAGAACAACTTTTCTTTTAAATCTTGGTAATAACACTCAAATCTTTTAGCAGTGTTTATATTATTGTGTTATATACAAGACCATCACTATGAAAATCTTATCAATTCTGAGTGTTCTAACACATGGAATAAAACAAGACTGGTTCATTTTATTTTGCAACATCTAACTTTTTAAAATTTTAAATATTCAGAAATTAAATAAAATCTGGAAAATTAATATATTATCTCTAAACTGAAATTTAAATGGGATTGTTATTATTGTTATTATTTTTATTTATCCATCAAGGTAGTTATTTTCATGTATTCTTTTCTCTCTTACTGAAAATGATACAGAATCATCAAATGTCCAAACAATTCCCCATCTCATTGTCTTGCCCTGACAAAACTCAGTTGTTGAAAATGTGACACCCTGAAAAAAAAGGAAAATAAGATAGACATGTACTTAAAATCTGCACAAAAACAACACAGAAATTTTGAAAAGAAGATGGAAATAAAAATATGTACAAATATTTGGAATATTAATTTAAATAAATTAATTTTTAACAATATATAATTAGACACACAAATAATGGTGGATTCCATTTTATTTACTTTTTATGTCAAAAGCACCATGTAGGCTATAATACTAAAATCCGAAACACATTCTTAACAACTACAATAAATTTTTCTATCTTTAATTACCAATAGATTTCCCAGATTTTGTCCACATAACGACATTCCACATACTGAATGATAAACATGTCATATTGACTTCGCTAAGATCTCCTTGGGCAAAAAGCATGTAATTTTTCACTGTCTGCCATTTTACTAATTCAAGGAATATTCTTCAAGAGGGCCGAAGCCTCCGAAATATGTGACATAATTAATATGACATCATCACGACTGCTTTTATATGTCATGATGTTGTTAGATTACATCACATACTTCGGAGGTTTCCACCCATCTTGGACAAAAAACTAAATGGCAGCCGGCACAAAATTACATAAATTTTTCTCTAGGTAATCTCAATGAACAGGGGTGTACCCAGCCATTTTTTATGTGGATTCCAAATTTACAGTTGAGTACTGAAGGTGCGAGTGTTGTAAGGTGGGGGGGGGGGTCTGGAGGTATCCCCCCCCAGAAAATGTTTGAAACCTAGACGTCATTATGGTGCATTCTAGCGACTTTGAGAACTAATTTTACACCTATAAATAAACTTCGAAATCACAAGTTTTAATGTGGCAATTTGTTAAATGTCTGAACTATAGATAGCATCAGTGCATCGTCTGAGTTGCATCTCATTTTAAATAACCGGGTATGAAAAGAAGTACATCTACATGTAGATCTACCTGTGTCTTTACTTTCAAATAACTGGTTAGTACTGGGAGTTGCCAGGAACATTTAGGTCAACTGACCGCCATATATAACTGAAATACTGTTGAAAAATGGAGTGTGTGTGAACCTGACAATGTGCCATTTTTCTACAATGTCGTTATCCCTCTCCTTTTCTCTCACGGGTGCGGTTTTCCGGGTTTTTTTTTAAGAATTTGTTTTTGTTTTTTGAAAAATGATGTGGACCCCACTGCGTACTTGCATACAGGCAGGTACGCACCTGATGAAGTTGAAATAGTGACATCTAGTTTGTGGAATTTGTGTCATTGTGGTGGGGATTTTTAGAATTTCTAACTGAGCAAAATGTGGGGGAAATCTAACAGTAATAAAGGTAGGAGAATAATTTGTTAATAACTACAATAAATAAATAAATTACTCTCCTATTTTTCATTACCGTTAGATTTCTAAAAACATTTGTTGACATAAATCATGAAAATAAATCATTACAGTGACACCAATTCCAAATTCAAGATTGTAACGATGTCATCAATATCATCTACAGTGAGAATGCATAGAATAAAATACATGCAATTTTCTACTGTCTGCCATTTTGCTTGTTTATGGAATACTCTTCAAGAAGAGTGGATAATTATGAGTAATCTAACGTCATGACATGCGCTAAGCCAGGTATAACGTACTCATCATGATGTCATATTAATTATGTCACATACTTAGGAGACTTCCACCCCTCTTGAAGAGTATTTCACAAAAAGGCAAAATGATAGATGGTGAAAAATTGCACATTTTGTCCTAGGAGATGTTAACAAAGTCAATATAGGTGATATGGTTTCAGTGTAATATGTAGAATCCACGTCAATGTAATGGGTTTTTTATCAATTTTTATTTGGACAAAAAGTGGAGAAAATCTAACAGTAATATAAGGTAGGAGAGTAATTTATCATAGTTGTTAACAATGTGGTTCAGACTTTAGTTGTTAACAATGTGGTTCAGACTTTAGTTGTTAACAATTTGGTTCAGACTTTAGTTGTTAACAATTTGGTTCAGAGTTTAGTTGTTAACAATTTGGTTCAGACTTTAATTGTTAACAATGTGGTTCAGACTTTAGTTGTTAACAATGTGGTTCAGACTTTAGTTGTTAACAATTTGGTTCAGACTTTAATTGTTAACAATGTGGTTCAGACTTTAATTGTTAACAATGTGGTTCAGACTTTAGTTGTTAACAATGTGGTTCAGAGTTTAGTTGTTAACAATGTGGTTCAGAGTTTAGTTGTTAACAATGTGGTTAAGAGTTTAGTTGTTAACAATTTGGTTCAGGCTTTAGTTGTTAACAATTTGGTTCAGGCTTTAGTTGTTAACAATGTGGTTCAGACTTCAGTTAACAATGTGGTTCAGACTATTTGTTAACAATGTGGTTCAGACTTTACATGTAGTTAACAATGTGGTTCAGACTTTAGTTGTTAACAATTTGGTTCAGACTTTAGTTGTTAACAATGTGGTTCAGACTTTAGTTGTTAACAATTTGGTTCAGACTTTAGTGGATAACAAAGTGGTTCAGACTTCAGTTGTTAACAATGTGGTTTAGACGTTAGTTGTTAACAATGTGGTTTAGACTTCAGTTGTTAACAATGTGGTTCAGACTTCAGTTGTTAACAAAGTGGTTCAGACTTTAACTACTACTAAAGAATTACCTGTGTCAGTCGAAGCTTTTCCTTTAATTGAGGCAGACTGGATTTCTTCCCAACCATGCTTGTGAATACCCTGAATAATAGTGGTTAAAAGTTGGTTGTGTTTAATGACACCACTAGAGCACACAAATATATCAATTATCAGCTGATTTTTTTGGTTTGTTTAACGACGCACTCAACACATTATAATGGCGGTTATATCGGCGTCGGACATATGGTTATGTCGAGAGAAAAACCCAGTGGTTAGCTGACGGGGATCGATCCTAGACGACCGCGCATCAGGCGGGCACTGTACCACTGAGCTATGCTGCCCGCTTATCAGCTAATGGATGTCAAACCATTTGTAATGTTTGACATAAAGTCTTAAGAGGAAACCCTAGAAAGAAGGGACATAACTCTGTTCAGTTAAAATTATACACATTTTAAATGATTTTTCAAACTGAAATTAAATAAATTTCAAATATTATTTTAATATTTAAATTAAATTGCGGTTCCACAAAATCAATGAGTGTCAAATAGATTTATTATTTTATAGACCAAGTTGTCAGTCTATACATATTATACTGATTTAGTATTTTGTAGTTTTACTTTCACACACTATACATTTGTGCCAGTTATTTTTCCTCAATCTACAGTGAAACTCCTCTAAACCGGACATGCTCAGGACCAAGTAAAAAGTCTGGTTTTAAGAGGTATCTAGTTTAGAGAGGTTCTCTTCTGAACAGATATTTAAAAAGGGACCATAAAAAACGTCTGATTTTGATGGAATTCTGATTAACAGAGTGTCCGGTTTTGAGAGGTTTCACTGCATTTGTCTTATGGAGATCTCTAATAATTCAGGAAGAAATTAAAATAAAAATAGATGAACTGCCCCACCCAAATATTCTTCAGTGAAACCCCTCTAAACTGAACACCCACGGGACCAAGTAATAGGTGTGGTTATTATGGGTATCCATTTCTCTTTGTACTGGTATTTAAAAAAAGTGATTTCCGGTTTACTGAGAGTCTCAGTTTTGAGGAGAGGTTTTACTGTACTTACTTTATCTGTGTTTGAAGTGTGACAGACTCGTCGATCATCTGTGAGATGAAGTTGCTCTCTCCACCTTGAGAAATGCTCTCCTCTGGACTAGCGGTGCTTACAGAAAACGGATCAGCCCGGTCGACCTTGCGTGATGTTGTCACTGCTTGCGCTTCGAGGTGGTCCGCAAAGAAAGGAGGGTTGCACATACAGAAGTGATAATGTTCTGTAGAATCCTTCACTGCTGCCATTAAAATATCTCCCTTTGACACCTTCTTCACTGTAGAAAAAAACAAAACACAATGGGTTGAATACATTAAGTCTGGGGGTTTTAAAACACTGGTGTTTAAGCTTTGTAAATGTATGTAGTTATACACGTGTTCGATAAAAACAGGCTTCATAAATTTGGTCCATTTACATTTTTTCAATTAGTCCAAAGTTCCCTATTAACATTTCATAGAACTCAATGTGCATATTACGTCTGTTTTCATGGGAGCAGGTAAATATATTATTTATAACAGAAATAGATGAATGGATAATATAAATTTGTTTTCTCCCTGTTGTTTAGTTTAGGTTGTGAGAAAATGGGGATTTTTGTTACCATAACAACATTTGGAAAGCAATTTAGCCACATGTATGCATTGTCTTAAAACACAGTGACAAAATGTGGCACTCATTTGTTAAAGCTGTAGCCATGGGTCATGGAACG
>JAECMU010011324.1:0-13711 GCA_016106625.1 Dracogyra subfuscus | reverse complement strand
CCGCCAGCTGAAGAGCGAACTAACAGACACACAGACGAACCTGGCGCTCGTGAGGAGCGAGCTGGCGGCCATTAAACAGAACTATAACGAGAAGTGTAGAGAACTCGAGCTGTAAGTTAGTCACTCTGAACATATGGTCTTCTAGATTATTAAAAATCGATGACTTCCGGATCACAGTTCTTAATAATCTATTGTCATTGTCTGGTCTGAGAAGAAAATGAAATTATTGTAATTTTTCATGTCCTCTTTCCTCATTCACCTGCATTCACAATATTTATTTATATACATAATAAATAAAGAATAATACATGAGTGGTCGTTAGATATCATCACAACGAATTGTTTTAAACTGTATCTAACGAGCGAAAGCGAGTGTGACACGTTTTTAAACAACGAGATGTAAGATAAATGGTATCTAACGGACACGAATGTATTATTCTGTTTCTTACATATCCTTAAAAACCAGGTTTTGAGCAAATTTTAACATATATTTCGACTAAAGGTTATTTACATCCGTCGCACATGAGCTGACTTATGCGTCACAGACATATGAATGTCAGGCTAACTATACGTCATAGTCTAATCGATTTCCATCGTGTAGTTTTTCATTGGAGGTATGACATTGGTGACCAGGTCATCACCTAGGAGCAGCCAGTCGTATGTCTTGAAATGTTTAACATAGTGCATGTGTTGACAACCATGTGTAACCAAAAACAACGCATGGTGTTTTCACCAACGGGTGTGTAAGAAATGTAATAAAGTATGCATCAAATCATAGTAATAATATATCCTTCAAAAATGTCAGTGATTACATTTTCAAACGCATTCTAGGCAATGGCAATTTAACCAATTGATGTTAATATACAGGTCTGTGGCCATGTGTTCTAAATAGTAGTACCTGTTTATAATGTACAAATTGTCATTTCAAATTTCATTGTTCACAACTGCAGTTTCTTGAAAAATAATCTACAGTTAGAACAAAAGCGTGACGTCATAGGTGTGGCTTAAACATTGGTAATTTTAATAGACACATACACAACAAAATTAATAATAATAATAATAATAATAATAAATAAATAAATAAATAAATAAAGGGATTCAAAACTGAATAATTTAATATAAATTAAAGAAAACTATAATTTAATATAGCTATGCTTTTTTTTCTTGTTCAATATATGTACTCCAATCTCTTGTAGGGTGAAGGTCAGTGACATGGACTACATCCGGGAAATCGACAACCTCACCAAACAGCTTCACCTGCTACAGTAAGTTATCAAATAAACGTTTCTTTCACCACAAACTCAGATTAAAACAAAGTCGACGCACTACAGTCATTTTAAACAAGGTGACTACGACAGAAAGCCATATATCAATAAGAAACGAGTCAATTCAAATTGGGTTTTGTTTGAAATAACGACCTGGAGACACAACAACAACTACATACCCATATCCTTTAAAAAAATCCAGAAAACCACGATGTCAAAGACATAGCCTTATGCTTCGGGAACAGAGCCAAATAATGGAGTTTAGATAAGTGATAAAAACTTTTATTATATAACATTTAGTTAAATATCTTCAAAAATATCAGAGAAATAAATGTGTTATCAGTTATTCAGTGACGATAATTCATTTTAGAGTGAAAATTCTATTTCACTATTTCACTCTAAATGGTGTTATCATCACTGTAGATAGTGTTGTCGTCACTGTAGAAAGTGTTATCTTCCCTGTAAGAAAGCCGGAACAATTTTGCTGCTAGCATTTTAAAAATAAAGGTAAATTGCCAAAAGTTATATCATAAATAGAAATTGTCATGTTTGTTTGTCAAATATGTTTTATATCTCATCTCGTGAAGTTTGCAATCATATCACACTTGTCGCGCAAGCGCAACTCGTGAGAAATGATAGCAAACTTCACTCGATAAGATATAAATCATATTTGACAAAAACAACCCAGGAAATATCCTCTATGTAATGAATATTAGTTGCATATTAGATTTTACTGAAGCTAACAAGAAACTGCTATACTCTTTTGTATTCTCTTTCAGTGAAGCCAACAAGAAACTTCATGACACGAATGACGACCTGAGAGAAGCGTTGAGCAAGAACATGGCGTGTCACAAACGACAGCTATCCACGGATGTACGTCTTTCCACATTTTTATTGTATATGATAGGCTCGTTAATACCATGAAGCTGTATTATTGTTTATTGCAATGTAGAGCCATTACAATATTTACGTCCACTGTGACCACACAAGTTTTTATCAGCGTTGAGCTTTAAATAGCGCAAAACGTAGTTTTAACAATTAGCTATACAGTGTTAAGTATATGTTTGTCGAATTGATAATGGTATTCATTTGTCAAATTCAAATTTAATTATTATTGTATGTTTAGCCAATTAACAAGAAACTAGATTCAGTTTAAACTCTGTCACAGTTTAATCATTATGTTCGGTAGTTTCAAATCACAACAATGTGAGAAGATGCTACCTGTCATCTATCTCAATGCTTCTACGGGTCTTTGCTATGTAATATCATCAACCACACATTATATTTCTCATTGCTATAGTCAATATGTAACATTCAATGACAACCAATCACTGATAGTTTTGTTCGTGTTGATGTGTCGTCTGTAAAACACCAGCCTATCCGCCTATCCATCCATCCATCCATCCATCCTCCAATCAGGTATATATCCATCTATCCATCCATTGATATGTCTGTCCATCCATTCATTCATTGATCAATCTGTTCATCTATTCATTCTTTGATCTCTCTGTCCATCTATTCATTCTTTCATTGGTTATTTGCAGTCTGTTACCAGTGGACACAGTGGTCACTCTCCCAGGAGTCGTCGCAAAGGATCCGTGATGAGCGATTATTTCGATACGACGACGGGCAGGTGAGTCGACTCATGATTGTATAGTCAATAGTCGGTGAAAACCAATTATCATCGATCATCGATGATGAAATTCAAACCGTCTCCCAACAGTAGTTGAAATTGCAGTGGGAGGTAGGATCGATGCCACTGCATGGTACCTATTAATTATTGTCACATTCCAATCACTGCTCCACGACTAGTATATTACTGATTGTATAGTCCTCTGTGGTATAGCGCTCGCCCATTGAGCTATTTCTTAGCCAATGCTCCACAACTGGTGTAACAAAGACCATGGTATGTACTATCCTGTCCGTGGGATGGTGTATATGAAAGATCCCTTGCTGCTAATCGAACAGAGTAGCCCATACAGTGGCGACAGCGGGTTTCCCCTGTCCATATCTGTGTTGTCCTTATCCATATTATTAAGCAGATTGGGGCAAGTGGTCTAAAGTAACGTACATACGTAATATGATGTATTGTTCTTAAATTAAACATCTTTAAAAATGTTTTCGTGCAAAGATTTTGAATTCATAATACCCCATCCTTAATAAACCCAATAATAGTGATTCTAGCAAGAAATAAAGAAACAAATGGGGAAAGGAATGAATGAATGAATGAATGAATGAATGAATGAATGAATGAATGAATGAATGAATGTTTAGCGACACCCCAGCTCGAAACATATATCGGCTATTGGGTGTCAAACTATTTTAAATAAATTGGGGAAAGGGTGACAAATTTCATTTGTTGTGCTGTGACAATTTCTAAATCAGTTCTAATAGAAGAAATTCGTTGTATTATCACCAGAAAAATGAATTGTAATATAATTATGAAACATTTTCATTATTTGCTTATTAAATAATTAACTAACGAAGATGAATGACCCACAGGCACCCCATGGTTCGACAGACTTCGGATATGAGTGGCGGATCAACACTAATGGAGGAGTTGGAGGGGATGGAGAGCGATCGAGAAATGATACAGCGTAACCTTCTGCTACACAAACAACGCTTAGAGGAGCCAGAGGACATGGGTACGATACTAACGTCTGCCGCTGGGTACTGCGACTGGTGGGGCAAATTAAGAAAGTTTGTTTAGTTTAACGACACCACTAGGGCACATTGATTTATTAATCGCTGGCTATTTGGATATCAAACATTTGGTAATTTTGACATATTAAAGTGGTGTCCACTGAAGCATATTAATTTATTAATCATCAGCTATTAGATAATATGGTAATATTGACATATAGTAGCAAGTGGACCATCCCACAGACATGATATCACATACTGCGGCTTTTGATATACCAGTCGTAGTGCACAGGTTGAAACAAACAATAGCCCAGTGGGGAGGGGGAAGGGGTGTGAATTAATTAAAGTTCAATCAATTTTGTTTTGTTGTACAATTTTCTAGTTTGTACAGGATGAACAATTCAAGGATTGTTTCGATATGTTACTAAAGTAGAGAAAGTATCCTGAGTGAACTGCCATTGTTTTGATGTTTACGACTTACACAGTCGCGTTAACGACTTACACAGTCGCGTTCACGACTCAAATTACATATTTCAATACGTGTTCTTCTTTACAATTCCGGTGTCTGTACATGCAGTGTTTCTTGTCGTACTGATATTTATAACAGTTCGAACTCTATTTTATGTCACATTATTTATTTTCCAACATACGAATTTACTGAGAGACGAACTCTAGTACTGACTATTACAAGTATTAGAACGAGCAGAAACACGTTGGGAATAAAGATACTGATATTGTATAGAAGAAAATGTATATAATATGTTATTTTAGTGGTAAAAATATTATCACTCGCAAATATGTACTGAAAATACATTGTAATCAACCAGATGTGATGGAATTAAAATATTTCAAGCAACAAACTAAGTTTTAGCCAGAAATCTCGTTCTCTGTTGTAAGGCGGACATGTATTTTTAAAGTTTCTCCTTGGTAGGGGTGGTAGGTTTTATTTTATTTTATTGAATTATTTTTCGTTCCACGCTAAAATTACTTTAGTTCCGGAAATACATTAAGAACACCTATCTATTTTTAAGTAGACAAAACGTGTAACCCCGTGACGTAATCAATTCACTAATTTCTGTGAATTTTAGCAGATAGTGTGTACTTATTTTACTTGGGTATTTAACAAAGTAAACAGGGTTTTAATTGATTATCAGATGGGATGGACACAGCTATTCAAATAGGTTTTTAAGCTCTAAGCCATTTAACAATCAATCGAGTTGGACAATCCTTAATTGTACTCACAGATAGCGGCCACTCCACCATGCGCGACTTCAACGAGCTGGACACGGAGTCAGAGTGCACGAGCGTCAGCTGTGAGGGACGAACACGCAGACGACACAAGAAACTGAAGCCGGGATACCTCGGAGAGGAGGATGTGAGTAGACATTTCTTTTAAAATTTATTTTCATCCTTCCCAGTCTCTGATGGGTGTTGCATTTACCATAGTTTGACAACCAATTTGCAGATGTATTTTTCGTGCTTGGTTGTCGTTAAACATTCATTCATTCTGATGGGTGTATACTATCAAATCAAATCCCATAGACGACAGTAGTAACATATGTGGCTAAAGTTCCTACCTACAGTGTATCAATCGACATAAACACCACGGATATAAACACTATTACCCCCACCCCCACCCTTAAAATGATTAGGACATTTTTGGGGGTCAAACCACTGATTTCTAAGATAACGGGTAGCGTCTATGACTACCCTAGTTCCACACAAAATTTGAATACTTCATTTTACAGGTACTCCATACATTTCGAGCACAAGGCTACTTGACACAGTGGTACTAGATGAAATAAAATTGCATACATGTTTTGCCCAGATAAAACACTTTTTTACAATTTCAACACACTCACATTTATCAACAATCACAGGACTTGTGGTGTTCACTTCTCTATCAAACGTTCGGTGCACCTCGAACTTTGATCCAGACAAAAGTTATTTGGTTTAATACTGCCTGATATGTCAACCATTTAACACATGCTTATGTTCAAGCAAACCCTTCTTGAGTTTGTACATGCCTTTGTTTTCCAGACACGCTCTGGCTCTGAAAGTTTCATGACTTTTAATCAAAATTTTAATTCGATCTATCTGTGATATTTATGTTTTTGCACAGTTGTTTATACTTTTTTTATTTTATTTAACTGTTGAATGTTTATATTGATGTTTCTCATCACATTATTGTTGCATTAAAATAGTTTGACCCCCAATAGCCGATGTGTTTTGTCTTCGTGCTGGGGTGTCGTTAGACATCTATTTTGTTCTGAAAGTTTCAGGTTATGTTTGCATTGTTAGTCTCTGTCTTACATGCTTCAGGATTATTGGATACATGGACAGAGTAAGCATCATAGCACGATGTGGCTCACCCTGTAGAGCATTTGTCTAAGGTGCTGGGTGTCAAGGAATGAATCCCTTTATGGACCCATTCTCTGAGTGGTTGTCCCCAATCGCAACCAGCATCCTACGACTGGTATATCAAACATGTATTATGCGTTGTCCTGTATGTGGGAAAGTGCATATAAAGATGCTGCTAATGAGAACATGTAGTAGGTTTCCTCTAAGACTGTCACAAATAACCAAATGTTTGACATTCAGTAGCCGATAATGAATAAATTAATGTGCTCAAGTGGTGTTGTTAAACAAAACAAAATGTTGGTCATCCTTTCATTGCACATCGGACAGACCTGAACTGGGAATAGAGCGATGGGCTGGCCCTGTGATTGGCCACACAAGTGAGAGCACCATTATTCCGTGGACACCGCTCTACACATCTACTTCATTTTATATGTTCTATATTATGTCATTCTTTTGGTCTTTCTATACCCGTTTTAAATCGAATTTTGTGAAATAAAACAATCATAGAAATAAAAATATATTTACAGTTTAAAAAACAAAACATCCCTCCCCCAAAACACACACACACACACACACACACACACACACACACACACACACACACAAAAGAACGCAAAAGAAAACAAACAACAAAAACCCCCCAAAACAAACACACCACATACACAAAAAGCCACAATTAAAGGTGAAAGTGGCGTTTATGTTGTACTAGCAAGACTACTACGAATTCTCTTTTGATTACAGGAATGTGAATCTCATGACGAACTAGACACTGACAATGAGGAATTGACAGACGCAGATCTCTTCAAGATAGTGCAGACAAAGAAACTTGGTTCTGCCGGAAGTCGAGGTTCTCGCGGAAGTCTTCGATCTTTACCGAGAGACGGAAGCCGATCTCCCAAGGTTGGCCGGAAGTCTATGCGCCGTCAACTACCGACATCACCACAAGATGTACTTGGTTTTTTTTTACTTCTTAAAAAAAGTTCCTCCCAAATACAAATATTTAATTCTAATTATTTTACTTGGGAATTCAACAAACTAAACAGTGTTTTAAATTGTTATCAGATGGTATGGACACAGGTATTCAAATACTTTCCTATGCCCTAAACAATCATTTATATGGCGGTTGTGTCAGCTGTTCCACTTTATATTTATATAAAAGATATACATATTTTGATGTAATGTTTAATTTTTTTTTTAAATTACTAATATACATTTCCGTCGGACATATCTTGAATTGGGTTGATAGACACATCTGACATGAACAGTTATTATTTTAACGTAAATGAGTACGACTTGGTATATATTTAAACAGGATGTAGCTCAGTGGATAGATCACCCTCGATAATCTCGAGTTTATTCGATTATGCCCAGAACTACACGACTGGTACTTCGAACGCCACAACATGTAATGTCAACAGAAAAGTGCACTTAAAAGACAGTTTACTACTTTACTGGTAGTGGTCTGTGTGGTGACAGCTTGATGCACGGTCGGTTTGGGATCGATCCCCGTCTGTGGGCCCATTGCGCTTTTTTTGCTCCAGCCAGTGCACCACGACTGGTGCATCAAAGGCCGTGGTATGTGTTATCCTGTCTATCAGATGGTTCATATAAAAGATCCCTTGGTGGTACTCAAAAAGAGTAGCCCATGAAGTGGCGACAGCGGGATTCCTCTCTCAATATCTGTGTGGTCCTTAACCATTTGTCTGACACCATATAACCGTAAATAAGATGTGAGTGCGACGTTAAATAAAACATTTCCTTCCTTCCTTCCTTATCTCTCTCTCTCTCTCTCTCTCTCTCTCTCTCTCTCTCTCTCTCTCTCTCTCTCTCTCTCTCTCTCTCTCTTTCTCACACACACACACACACATACATACACGTTGTGGGTGTGTGATTAAACATGTTCTTCCTTTCCTTACACGTGTCTGTGTGTTGTGTTTTGCAGCAGCTGAGTTGTCGGATAAACCGCGAGCCGGAGCGGATGTACAAGGTGGTGCTGGCCGGGGATGCGGCGGTGGGCAAGTCGAGTCTCATCATGCGGCTGTGTAAAGGGAAGTTCGTCAACAACCTCAGCTCAACTCTAGGTGCGTAGAGTACAGTAAACCGTCGTGGTTTCTTGTTTGTTAATTATAAGTAAGATGTTTTTATCAGAGTTTAGCAGGCGTGTGTGCAGGGCAATTATGCAGTTGGGTGTCTGGACTGGCGAGTGACGTGTCTAGTAGTTCGTGCAAAATGTATTTTTAAAAACATTTCGCTGAGCATGGGATGGGGGTTAACCCCGAACTCCTTCCTATTTAGATATATGAAACATGTCTCACATTGTGAGTCGTCCTACAGGCAGTATAAAGATGTTTTGTCCTAGTGGCAGTCCTCCTATAAACGAAGCACCTGACAGTGATTCATGGAAAAAAAATCGCCACCTTGCCAAATTGCCCTTTTAATTCTGCCTTGTGTTGATACGATTTTGATTAGTATAAGTATACCAATGCAGAAACATATGCGCCAGTGCTAAAGACATGTAACTGTAGGCAGAATCGTAGCTTCCTAGGCGTCTTCAATCATTTCTCAAGCCACAAGCCTTGATACTTAAACAATAATGATTCATCTACTATCACATGTTGTTCGCTTACGGCTGACCCTCCCCCACCAACCAAACATGTTAACACTGGCTGTATGTTTATCAATTTCTAAAAGTTAGTAAAGGATGGTCTGTTTAATTTGTTTTACTTCAGGTGTTGACTTTCAAACAAAGGTCATTGAAGTTGATGGAAGAATCGTTGCTCTGCAGCTTTGGGATACTGCTGGTCAGGAGAGGTATGATAGTATGTCAGTGTTAATGGGTCGAATTTAAAAAGCCTGTTTTAGACCTACATGCGTCTAACTTCATACATTTACAATGCTTAAATACCTGCAAAGAAAAATAAACAGGCTTCATTAAAAATTTTTTATTGATATGTAATAGGTTCCTTGGGACATGTCTGTCTAGAGTTGTTGGGATAGTAAAACTAATATCTGCTAACAAATGGAAAAACCTAGTAAATGTATTGACCTTAACTGCATTTGTGATCTGGCGACTTGGAATGCAACCATATGAAATCTAACGGTGTTTGTTATACCAGATCACTGTTATTAATTCGATTTGAAAGCGTCGTTGTATTTATATAATACTAAAGACCAAGCAATTTGCTCACAACGATTTTCTTTAATCAGGGCATATAAAACTCCTGTTAGATTTGTACTTTGTGCAGATGAGATGCTCAGATCGAACATAATTAGCCATATTTGTTTGACTAGAGTATTTATAAACCGAACGCTAGGATTATGATGGTGGTAGTGGCAATGCTAGCGCAAAATATTTTACAAATATGACTAAATATAAAAGGACATATGAGCCAACTCATGAAAAAGGCACCCTAATAAAAAAAAAAAATTGGTACATAATGTATATATAGAAGATTATACGATTTTGTTTAAACAGCATTAGGATTTTATCACCAACGCCATATAACCATAAATAAAATATGTTGAATGCGTCGTTACATGAAACTTGTTTTTGTTTTCTTTCGCGGACGCTAGCGATCGTTAATTATGGTGTATACTGCATCTGTTGCAAGCGTCCGCCCTTCTAAACACACCTTGGTGTTTGTTCTTCACTCTGTAGCTCTGTATTGTTTATTTATTTAGATTTCGAAGCATTGCTAAGTCCTACTTCCGACGTGCAGATGGCGTGTTGTGTCTGTATGACGTCACCTACGAGAGGTCGTTTCTGAATATCCGTGATTGGGTCGAGGCTATAGAGGTACATTTCTGAATTATTGACATTATTTTTAATGCCGTTTTTAAAGCATGTACTTTATTATTATTATTGATCTTTTTAATAAGTAAAATTAAATATTTTATGAAATATTTACAAAAATATTGATATTATTTGTATTATTTTATTATTTATTTTTTGGGTAACTTAGATTGTAATGAGCATATCTATTTATAGTTTAGTAAAAAAACACACCCCAATTACTTAATTTATTTGGGGAAGACAGCATTAATTGTTCAGTTGAATTTCTAGTGAAATAACTACGTTTCTGATTTAATACATATTATCATTCCAAAGTAGTTTTATTAGTTATTATGTTCATACGCTAGTACTCACATAGTTTCTGCTATTATTTATATTTTAACTTTTATTTGTTAAATCAAAAGCACGAAAACAAATTGGCAGTTTCGAAAATCTACACAAGATTCTCTAGGGCAGGTTTTATTTCATACTATTTTCTATACAAACTCTGAGATATGCCACTGGATACTGTTTTCTAAACAATCTCTGATGAAATTTTACTTCATTTCACTCTGTTTTCTGTGCAAATACCATCGAAGAATATTCCACATCATTCGAATTTTTAAACAAGCCGGTTAAAGATATTTTATTCCATATGTAATATATATTGAAATTTCAAGTCACACTAATTTCTTTACACATATTCCAATAGAATTTGTGTAAAGAATACAGAATGAATTGTTTCATGCTCGTTTGTGTAAAAGCTTTACTGGAGTTATTTTTCATACTATCTTCTATACTATCTTCTATAATGGTTCTGAAGGAGATTCACTTTGTACTATTCACTATACGCAATATAAAAACTCTTTCTGTTCGTACTCTTTCTAAACCAGTTCTAATGGGAGATTTCACTTCATGCTATATTCAATATAAACTTTGAGGAATATTTCACTTCATTTCGGTCGTAAAGGAAATTTCACTGTTTGTTATAAATGTTTTCTATACCAGTTATAACATATTTTTCTTTATACTACTTTCTATACCGACTCCGTCGGAGCTTTCACTATTAATATAATATTATTGTAAAAAAGAAAGACTCTTCTAAATATTCGCCTACATAATTCAGTTGATGCTGTTACATAATCTATGCAAACTCTAAATGACGATTTTACTTAATAGAATTACTGTACAAACTCCAGTGGAGATTTCACTGCATCCTATTTGAATTCTGGCTATACGTACACACGTTGAGAAAAGGTTTAATTTATTACTCTTTTCAGCATATAATATTATTTCAAGTGAGGTTTAACTTGTGTGTTGTTTTCTATGCAGGACGGAGCCCAGAAAAGAATACCAATCATGTTTGTTGGGAATAAAATCGATGCTCGTCAAGAGATGGAACAACAAGGAAGACGAGTTGTCAATTATAGTGATGGTCAACGACTGGCTAGGGTGAGTACACTCCCTTTAAACATGACCGTGAAACGTATATATCTGGTGATATTAAATATGTGTGAAATCATCTCTTTAAACATGACCTTGGGACATATATATCTGGTGATAAGAAATATTTGTGAAATCACCTCTTTAAACATGACCTTGGGAAATATATATCTGGTGATATAAAATATGTGTGTGAAATTATCTTTTTAAACATGACCTTAGGGCGTATATATCTGGAGATATCAAATATGTGTTTGGAACCATCTCTTTAAACATTAAAGTTACTGCCTGCAGTTTTGAACAAAAGGGATTCTCAACAAACAACAGTATTACCAACGCAACCATTTCACAGTAACACATTTCGCTTGCAAAAATTAATAATTTGAGAAAAACGTTATAATTAGTCCTGGGGTTAAAAAAGCTGCACTAGTAGAACATATTTTAAATTTGGGTCACTGCCTTTATTCGAAATAAGGGGTCGGGATATAGTCCAGTCGTAAATCACTCGCTAGGATTAATCCCAGTCGGTGGGTCCATCCAGTGCATCGCGATTGGTATATCAAAGATCGTGTTATCCTGTCTGTGAGATGGTGCATATAAAAGATCCCTAGCTACTAATGGTAACATGTAGCAGCTTTTCCTCTCTAAGACTATTATTATTATTACATCACAAAATTAATTAAAATTTTATCCTGGGTTTGATTTTCAGGAGTTTGAAGGTCTTTTCATTGAAACCAGTGCTAAGGATGGTACAAACATCATGGAATGTGTTATTGAACTTACGAGGTAAGTACTGGAAATAGTTTCATTTGTTTACTCTAAGAACTTCAACGAATAATGCAATAATTTTGTCAACAAATATTACAAAATGAAAAAGGGAAGGTACAAGTTAACACGCATGAATGTCTCATACGTTTTAATACCGTATTAGTAAATTAGTTTTGTATTTTGTCTCAAATTTGCAAAATTACTGTATTATACTGACCGCTTTAACAGTTGGAGCTAAGCTGTTTACATGTTAATCGGTAAACTCCTAGTTAATATTAATGGCATTTCAGGGGTGCAGAAAGTACTCGCCCGCTCGCAAAATTCGAGTAAAACATTTCGACCGACGAGTTAAAAATTTTAACTACCAGTGAAGACAATGTATATCATAATAGTGTTAATAACAGATTGTCCTATAGACTGACGGCCTAGTAGAAATTATTGTGGGTTAGTAAATTTTAGTTGGTTCTAGTGAAATATGTCCTGTTTTTGCATCCCTGCATTTAAATAACTTGGCTCAGGAACATATAATTGACGAACTTGATTGTGTTTCATCTATTGTCCTGCACCATTAGATTATATACTACATTAAGTCATATTCTGAGCCAATAGTTATAACAGTACTAAAGTATTCACGTGTATTTACACGAACGTATAATGTTTGAAATCAGTCAGTGAATTTAAGGGCGGAATCGTTTTCATATCTCGCAGTCATGCACAGATCAAACATGGCATGATCTTATGACCAGATTATACTAGCGTTCTAACTGACTTATACCACGACTGGTACATCAAACGCCGTGGTATGTGTCATCCTGATTGTGGTACATTTAAAAGATACCTAGCTACTAATGGGAAAAAATGTAGCGTGTTTCCTCTCTATGTCTGTATCAAAATGACACTATGTTTGACATCCAACAGCCGATGATTATTAAATCAATGTGCTTTAGTGGTGTCGTTATTATATATGTTTGAAATCCGTTACGGAACCTTGTAATTCATAGTATACAGTAGAGTGATCGTGCCACTCATTCAGTGACGTAGTGATCTTGTAGAAGTGTTGTTCGAATGTCCAGAAATAATTATATTTGTCTCATTTTCACAAAACAATTGGACATGGTGGGTACAGTACGTGTTTATTTATTCCTTTTGACACAAACATTGAGGTGTACTTGTCAATTCCTGGTAAAGACATTAGCTGTACTTCCAGATTTATTAAAAATGACCGTCATCTGTTAAAATCCTTTTCTCAAATTCTAAGAGAATGTTCAATTTTGATACTGGTGGACATAACACACTAGATGTTCCTGAATCGACATTCATTTTATACTTCTTTCAATAAAAACAGTGCAAATGTTTGTCATACCTAACAGTCTTTATCCCTCGTAAATCTTCATCTGGAATGTTTGTTTTTATTGTGTTGGCTTTTGTGGTTTGTTTTTTAATATATATAGAGGTTATTA
>JAECMU010011322.1:4664-16798 GCA_016106625.1 Dracogyra subfuscus | reverse complement strand
TTAGCCACATATGTTACTATTGTCGTCTATGGGATTTGATTTGGTGGTATACACCCTATAACGGTTTTGGTGTTTTATCATCACATGGACGTCAAAAATATAACATTAAATTCTTAAACAGACGTTTATTCAGACCTTTTCTTCAGCATCATCAGGTGCTTTAGGTTCTGGGGGCTCAATTCGTTTTGCATCCTGGGTTTCTGAAATAAATCAAGATCATATTTTTTATCTAACAACTGTGAATTGATTAATGTACAAAAATTGTACAATATGATCTACTAAATTAAATAAACTAAATCTGCCATGATGATGTGTATGTGTGTGAATGCATGCCTACATGCACAAGGTACCACCAAGTCTATTTCCTTTTGCATGACAGTCAATTAGTGCCGACTGTCATGTCGGATCGCAATTCAGTACACACGAGGAATTAGCACAGACTGTCTTCAACTGGTAAGACTGTCATATGTCCACAATTTGTAAACAGTTAATAAGAATCTATTACAGTCCATTTGTGATAAATGGAACTGATAAATTAGCATGCATCTCTATAATGAATAAAATTAAAATTCATGTAAACAAATATAAATAATTTCATTTCAACTTATTTTCGTGCTTATATCCTATTAAGGTTCAAGTACACTGTCCTGGCCACAAACTTCAGCTATCAAGGCTTTCTGTCCAGGACAATGGGTTAGTTGTTAGTTGGTTAGTGAGGGAGAAGAGAGTGTAGTTTTAAACCAATATCAACTCAAGTTAACATCACAGAACACACAAATTTTAATTATCAGCCAATGGTTTATGATTTTTTTTTTTTTTTTTAATTTTAACGACGCACTCAACACATTATAATTACGGTTATATCGGCGTCGGACATATGGTTATGTCGAGAAAACCCCCAGTGGTTAGCTGACGGAGATCGATCCTAGACTGACCGCGCATCAGGATAATTCTGACATATAGTTAGAAGAAACCCACTACATTTTTCCATTAGCAGCAAGGGAACTTTTATATATATTTTCACCCACAAACAGGACAGCACATACCAGTTGTAGTCATGGTACACTGGTTGGGATGGGAAAAACTCAATAAGAGAATGAGTCTACTGTTGATCCTTCAAACCAAGCACCTCAGGTGAGCTATATGTAGATCATATCCCCACCTTTAATAAGACTACAGACTTGGTCCCTCTAAAATGAATGGTGGCCTGTCAATGAACTTATCAGTGGTCACATTTTTAATACGGACAGCGACCACCTGTCTAAAGTAGCCAGAGGCTACTTAAATTGGATCACAAATCACTAAAATACCTGTATTAAAAGATCAAAAGTAAAGTTTTCTATTCTGTAAAATGGTTATTTTAAACAACAAGGTGCAGCAAATAAGTGGTGTTCACACCTTCATGAATACTAGTAGCCATTCAGACCTGAGATCTCTACCGAGTATTCATTAACAAAGACTGGAATGCATTTAACTGCCTCTCGGTAGGGAAAGCTTGATATTTGCAGATTCATCTACTATGACAATACAACACATGAATGTGTAATTAAATAATTGAATGAAAACAGAAAACAAACTTATGAGAGAATGAATTGTAAACAGTTAAATTAATACATTCCAGACAAATTTTATTATTTCTGAAGAGGACAACACATCAAAAGTCATGTGACCGGAACTAGAGAGCAGTAGGCAGTAGAAGAATTTAGGCCATCCCATTGGCTGTTGGGATGTTCGGATCAGACCACTTGCATGGGGGGGGGGGGGGAAGAGAGGTGCACTTGTGAAGACAGTAATGTGAAGAGGACAACAGTCAAAAGTCGTCAATTTATAATAAACTACAGAGCACACAACCATTAATTAACAGTAAATACGGTAAAAGAAAGAAACAACAACAAAAACACTATATGTGGCAACCTGTACTCAGCGGCCACCCATCTTAAGCAGTCACTTTTTTTAACCCCCTTGTGTAGCTGACTGTACATGCTCTATGTTGTGTTCTACCATAGACTACAGAGCCCTCAAAAGTACCCGGTCTCCGGCGGCAAATCGCCGCCTCAAACAGCTTTTGCCGCCGCCTACTTTTCATTGATGGTAAAAAAAAAGAAGTGCATTCTCTTCTTTAATAAAGTCTCCTACAAAAGGGATCCAAACAAGTGCCAAAATAGTAGTTTATTTGCTTCATTTAATGGATGGTGACTGATTTGCACTAACAGAGGCCATGAGAATGCATCTCAGAGGTTCAATTTTTCAAATGTTTCTGGGGGAGGGCCCCCGCTTTGCCCACTGCTATCATCACTGTTGTAGCCTGCTACTTCTTAAACTATTAAGGGCGCTGAGACTAACCTGGTGTCTTTAGGTTAGATGGTAGCTGTATGTCTGGTTTCAAAACGTCTCCCTCATCTACTAGTTTTGGCACCACAGCATGTGTATGGCCTTTGTCCTGGGAGTACAGAGTGGCGAATGTGCTAACAATCAGGATACTCACACCAAACACCATCACCAGCTGCAACAAGTAGGAACTTATATTAACTAACAAGTATACAGTTTGTTTTAATTCCCCATACTATATAACAATAAGACAATAAAGCAAATATAACACTACATACAAGCCAAATAGCTGCTCAGATCAGTCCATGGTCAAGTTTTGATGATCAGGAAAGGGTGGTAATGCCATTAGTTCAGAGACCAGTTTATTATAACAAAAGAAAAAACATACATTTTCTATAACATTTACTAAAAATCCTTAGCATTAGTTATTTTTCTACTATCATTTTCTTTTGGCTTAATTTGGTCAAACTTTCAATACAATAATGGTTCTAACTAAAATGCTTATGAACCAAACATTTGTTACTTAAGTGGGGTTCATGTCATTAACTTTTTTGCAGAAAAGTACATAATTATCTTTTAATTTTGGCAAATTTTATATTTTAAAATAACACTTTGGGTGGCTAATCATTGTATTGGTAATATTCCCACTATATTTAGAGAAAAACACATGAATCCAAAAATAACAACCAGGGTACGAAGTTAAGGGTCGCCCGTGGCGAGTCAAAATGGCGTCTGGCAAGTTAAAACCTTATCACGTGTCGCCCGCCTGGCGATCCAAAATTTCCGCGTATTATGTTAGGTATCAAACTGCGCTATCAAACCCATATAGGATATAATAGCGACCACTTCCCCAGTCTATTTTTTAAATTCCTTATCATACAGTCATTATCCTTTTCATTCCAAGACAGAGCCTTGGTAAAACATTACTGATGTTTGATTGTGTGGATCTTGTGACAACTATTGAAATAAATGCATTTGTTATGAAACTAAAACAAGTTCTGTTTCCTTCTTTTGTCTTATTATTATTGTTTGTACGATATAACATGTTTTTGTAAAGTGCAATTTAAGAAAGTATTTTTAAAACAAAATGCAGCCTTGGGCCACTCAAAATTGTACGGGCTGCAATGAGTGGCCCGATTGACGAGTAAAAAAAAATCCCAAGTTCGTACCCTGAACAACTGTGGATTTGTTAATACAGCAAGTTTAAAAAACAAACTCCCACAAATAATTTAATTAGCTAACTATATATTTTACTGTTTTTTTGGTAGAAATAATGGGAAAAAGTTATTGGGTACTGCTTGATTCCAGTTACTATGATATAATTTATTTTATTTAAATGTAAACATTTAATAAGTTTCAACCTTAGCTAGAATCCTGCCTTCTGTCTTCGCTGCCATAACACGGACAAAAAACAGAGCTGGAAAGATGTAACAGATCAGAGTCCCCACTGTGGCTCCATTCATACCAAGGATAAATTCAACTGAAAACAAACACAATTACATGTATGTGTAATACAAAAAATCCACACTATATCCACCAATTATTTCTGGTGTGAATTGCAATATATAGAAAATGTCTAAAATAAAATATCACATCTCAAAGTTTTAAAACAAATTAAGGGGACTGATTATATTGCTCTCCTAACTTAGTTTCTTCAAACAGTAATTTGTCAAATCTGAGCATGTGAAATTTATTTCTGAGTTTATAATCACCAACTTATCAGCCAAGTACTACTCATCCAAGCATTTCCAAATCTTATCTGGAGGATTGCCACATGCCCTGGCAATTAATAGGATATATTTTGAAAAGGTGCTTAAAATCCCATTTTAATTCAGGATGTATTTATTCCAACATTTTATTGGCTAATGAAATCCATCTGTGATATTAAACCTAGTTGGACTTACTTACTTTTAAAAATACATGTTTACAACTTTTCTGTCTTTATTGAATTAGAATGGAGATAACTATGTTGTGTTTGACCATTTACAGACATTAAATACCTCTCTAACCGTCTCCGCTTCGTGTCTCTGGTAAAACTCAATTCATGAAAGTAAACCAGAATTAATGTCTGCTAACGGTCAAATACTACATAGTTATCACTTAAGTATTATTGAAATTCTGATGTATGCCAAATGTCCACATCAAGACACTGTTCTCAGGTTCTTGAGGCTTTAGGATAATCTAAAAGACATCAGGTGTGTACTGAATAGAAGTGTACACTGTAAAAAAGAAAGTGTAATGTTCAACCAGTAGTATCACAGTTTAAGAGGACCATGCACCTCTAACACAGCTGTTTTCTTACCATTTGGTACAAGAATTCCAACTACCATGGAGACAAACACAATGGCCACAGTGATCATCTTGAAAGTAAGCTCAGGAATTTGAGTGTCAATTTGAAAATCCTCATGCGTCTTAGGCTTCTAGAATAAATGGATGTGGTCTGATTTTACAGAAAATATAGACATCATAACAAAGATCACAGCTAAACCAAAACACAAACATTCAGACTGTTAACCTCAAACTCTAAATTACAAGTACCCTAAAAATCAGCATTTACTCACTGTGTATAATCAGTGTTTAACTTGTGTGTTGCTGGTGGATATATTTGTTAATGTTTTAAACATATGGTTATTTTGACACTTTGTTTAGATGGTTAGAGAAGAAACCCACAAAGGCCAAGCAGGCTATTTTTACAAAAAAGTACTTTCCCCATGACAAGACTACGTATTATATAATGTGTACCAAAAACAAGTTGACTGTAAAAAAGTATGCACATAACCTTTTTGTTTTACATTTGATAGATGTGGATGTCTAAATTTAAAGTCCATATGCAAAATATTAAAATCCCAGATTGTTTATATATTCTGAACAGTTTCAGATGACATACCTGTGGGAAAAGCAGTGTGTAAAGACTTGATCGACACGGAAATATGATGACCGGGAATGTGATGACAATGGAGAAAACAAAGCACATTTTCATGATGTCGGCAGTGAATGTGGCTGGGAATTGAGTTATAATATCACCAGTTATCTCCTCTCTGTAGAAGGCAATATAGCCAAAAAACCCAACCTGCAACAAACAGCATACAGTGCGCTTTCAACCAGAAACTGTTTGTGTGTGAAACTAAATATTATATCTTTGCTTATACTTATATGTTTTATCCATTAATTATATTCATATGTGATCACAAAATATCATTAAAAGGTATGTGCCACACTAAACCATCACCTGCATGATTAAGGATGATTCACACAGTGTGCAGATGCTTTTGTATTATATTTTTATACTATAATGAACGTTAGCATTCTAAGAGTATTGCTAGAGCATAACTATCCCCTGCCAGGCACAACAATTATTGATATCTCCTAAATTCAAGGGCTATAAATAACTGTAAAAAATGAATAAATCACTATGAAGTTAAATTTGATTTGCAACAGTACATGATGAAGCTATTTTCAAAACTTTATCTCTCTATCTTCTTGGCATTGAAAAAAAAAGAGGAACAAATATTTTTTTATATCTCCTAAGCTAAAGGGCCTCAACTCCGTGGAAAATGGGTAAATTGCCATGAAAGTAAAACCGGGACCAAGAAATTGTTTGATTTGCTAAGTTCAAGGGCCATGAATGTCAAACCTGATCTGTAAAAATATATAATAAAGCTACATGCATAAACAGAATTTCAGCTCTATAAAATAAAAGAGTCCAAAAAAGATTAACGTATGTCAAAAATTGGTAAATCATCATGAAACTGCAATGATACACTATAAACCTATGAATAAAATTTCAGCTCAACATCTGGAGACATTGAGGAGAAAAAAGTCCAGAAAACTCATTTCTGTATCTCCTAAGTTCAAGGGCCATAACTCTGTCAAAAATAGATAAATCTTCATAAAAGTCAAACTTGAAAAGTGCTAGTATATTCAGAAAACTATATGTGAGACAGATGGACATACACACAGACAGAAGGATGGAGATGCAACCTACAGTCCTCTCCAGTTGGACCAGTGGGGGACTAATAACAGAGTCCGTAACTGAATTAAAATTATAAAACAAAGCTTACCAATAGGTAGGCTACTGTACAAAAGTTGACAGCGCTGCTAATGATGCTGTTGATAGTCTTCAAAGATGGTTCAGGTAGAGCATCGTACAGCAGAAACAGCTGTCTGCAAATACAGAACAGATCATCTACAAATGATGTTCATGATGCTGATCATAATAATAATTACTTTAATTATGTTGATGGAATTTTCCTTACAAAACAACCAAATTACTTTACTACTTATAAAAAATCAATTAATATCTTTAAAACATCCAAATAAGTTATGTGTTGTGTCTTACGTCTGGCAACCAAAGGACAAGGCAAAAATTGGTAATGTGCGGAAAACCCCAGCTGGGTTCCAGAACTCCACTTGTAGATACCAGCTCCCATCCCAGAGATTGGGACCAGACAGGCCAAGAACCTGTATCAACAAAAACAAACATGTCATAGATTATTTTCAGGACAGCATAATAAGAAACATTAGGTTTGTAACCACACTCATGGTTTTGTAGACAGATGTTAGTAGATAGTTTATTGATTTTGTTCAGGTCGATGACAGATAAAAGCAACACTATCATTTTTGCTCCACATAGAATAAATATAACACATTTAAAGGTAATCATTTGATATGATATATTTGACAAATGGCACTTTTTTTCCTTTCACATTTTTAAACTTAAACTTAACTCTGACTTAGGCTTAAACTTAAACTTAACTCTGACTTAGGCTTAAACTTAAACTTAGGAAGGAAGAAAAACATGCTGGTAAATATTGAGTTGGGGTCATAAATCAAATGAATAAATCTTTTTGAAAGAATGTTTAACGATACCCCAGCTCAAAAACCATATTCAATTAGCTCTTGCATGCTAAACAAACTAAAGCAATGAACAATGGATTATTCACAGCAATATAAAAATCCTATAGTTATAGCCTGTTAAAATACAATGTACAGACTTGTGAAAAATAATAAATCAATCAAGTTACAGAAAACATAGCAAAAGTTATTTATAAAATTTGGGGTTTTTTTTAATTTATTTATAATACACATGTAGGACAAAAATGTATTTTATTTGAAACAGAAAAGGTATATACCTCGAATAATAGCGACAGTTATTTCGGTTAACAGTTCACATTGGTTGTCAATGCAAGTCCAAAAGAATCATCCAACACAATTTTAAAATTATTCTATCAAGCCATAAAACAAAACCTGGTATATTTTTTCTCTCTCCATTTGTAACATAGACTACTACCCATTCCAAATTTAAATAATTCTTGTCAACTCAAACCCACCCCCTTCCCCGCATCTTCTATAGTTTAAAACTTGTTAAAGACCCATCAGTCCATAAATAAAATATTACACCTACATGTATAAAATAACTTTCAATACACAACACTTACATAAACGATGAAGACTGCATAGAAGCACATACAGATAGTGCTAGCATGACTAACAGTTCGGAGGTCCTTCAGCAATCCAAGAGGCAAACCAATAAACAGGCATAAGCAAATAATAAGCCACATACGTAGATTGGGAGTATTCTGAAAAAACAAATTTGGAGCAATAAACTACAATGTATTTAGCAAATAGTATGCATTATTATATGCATGTTGTTTGACATTTCTATGACAAATTTGAGTGCTGATAAAAAATTTTAATTAGAAGTATTGCGTGGAAGACAGGAATTGTAGAATTTTCTAAAAATCTACTAGCACTACTTCTGTAAGTATACTGTAAATTTGTACCAAAAATACTAGAAAGTAAGAAAATTCACACCAAATATGTCCAAAACACTTTATAATCACTATACCACTATATAGTGCAAATACCATTAACTATTCCAAATAAATTAATATATTTTATTTAAAATGCAAACTGTTAGTTTATAAACACATTATTTAATTATCTCCACTTCCAAGTATTATCCTATTTTTGCAGATAAATGAAATATAAGGAACCACACTTTTTGTATGTACTGCCTTAGAAGATTGATACATTGTTTAGATCAGTTTCATTACAAAATGGTAACTTAACCAGCAATCGAAAATAATTTGGTGTATTTGACTGGTGATTATTTACATTATGCCTATAGTGTGTTACAATAGCAAATCACTGAGTACCACTACCAGTGTAAACATAACTACTGTATTTTTTTAGAAATAGTTTTTGTCTGTTCAGATGAATGAATAAAAATAAAATCAAAAGAAGATTAATTTTTAAATGGTATATAATGAAGATACTAGTAATTACATTTTGACAGGAGATTGATGAAAAAAAAATGGCAACATTTCTGCTGGGGATTGGGGTTGTTTTTTCTTTCTTTTCACCACTGTTTTTTCATTCACTGTCAGGAATGAGGAATAAACTTTTAATAGCCCTATTGTAAAAAAACACTCGCTACATGTGTCAGGCTACTGTATTATAGAAGCCCTGGGAAGGGGATAATAAATATTTTTTTTAATTAATAATAATACATTGTTGACATAATAATAAAATACAAGAAAAGAAATTACTCAATATATTTAACCAGGCATAGTATGAAATCTAGCACTCACAATGTAGCATATTACACAATGGTATGTATATTAAATTCACAACATCTTACATATTAATATGTACAAACTGATCACATGATACACACATAAAATTAATTAAAGTTTTTATCCGAGCGTATTTTTATCTACATTAAGCACTGTATTCAATGCTTTGCTATGGACATTTGCCAGAGTATGACAAATATTTTGGAAAGTCACTAGCCACAAGGCTAGTGGGTTTGTGAAAACCACTAGCCCACCAAGATAAAGCACTAGCCCAAATTCCTGATCAATTATAATTGGATTTCTATGTACTTTTTGTAACATTACACATTTACGAGTATAACAGTAAAATAAAACAATTTAAACACTTAATCATGTTGTAACTTTAATTTTAATTTTTTTTTGTATGTTTTTTGTTTGTTTGTCAAGTGTGATCCATCGTCATTGTTCCGTTTTCGCTTCTGCCCTCGCCCCGGCGAAAAATAATTGAGCAAACTCATGGCTGATATCTAAATCCATTATCAAACTAATTAAATGTAAATGAGATATGACAGTGTGACACACGGTAATAGGTGGTTCAGTGTATTCGGTAGTGGGTTATACAATTAGGGCCCTACTATTTTTGTCGCCAGGAACAGTGATGCCAATTGCTGAAATACAGGGCATGATCCCGGGTCGATATCAAAAGAATATAACGGTGACATCTAATCCATTGCTAATTGATGAACACAAAAGGTACCATCTTGTATCGACAGCTGTGATGCATTATCCAGATCACTACATGTAAAAGACCAAGCAGAGTGTGGATACCATTAAAGTACATTGTTTTCCTGATTGCCAATAACCACATGTCAGCGATGTGTTAAATTAGAAAACAATAGGTAAATAAAACAAACACTGAAATACAAAGCATGACTGAGATTAACCTGTCGTCTCGATTGGTGATTTCCAAGTTTTAGCCTAAAACATAATATGTGCGATATTAATTACCATGTGACGTGTCCAACCAATCAAAACATGCATGTCATTAGACTTATTTCCCGTGCCAGAAACTTGAAAGGGAAAAGTAAACAGTGCATGCTGTAACTGTGGCAATGTAGAGGTAGCATGTTACTTCAGTTTGCAGACCTAATTCAAGTAGATTATTATTATATACCCCGGTACTGATTTTGATGTTGATATTATTCGATGACAAACATCACAATCAAATTTATTAAATGAAATTTCAGCTGAGAGAAAAAAAACCCACACATGTTCAAGCAATAAGGAGGGGTGGAAACCACTAGCCCACAGAGTTATTGGTTTTGCGATTCTCACTAGCCCAAACTTAAAAATGACTAGCCACAGGCATCGGGCTAGCGGATTTGTCGAACTCTGCCGTTGCTTGGAACAAGTGTGTTCTTTCTCAGACTTAATATTGGAGATGAGCTTTACAACTATGCAGATTGCATTCCCTTTATTATACAAAATTTAATGCCAAATAGTTTCATTAAATTACATGCAAATAGGAGGCCTTGTCAGTGATGATAACACATTCAAGAAAGAAAATACAGAAACTGCAGCCAAACTATTATAATTAATTTGGATTTTATTTTTCAGAAAATCTATAACCAAATTTAAATTTTAGTTGGCCAAACAAAATAAATGAAATTTGGCAAATTGGGGAATAACCACTTAAACATATAGAGTCATATATACTCAGAATAATCACTAATATAAGGCCTTTACAGGCAAGCAGTTACATGCACTCTTGTCATATATGATAGACATATAGACATAAGCCGTTATATTATATTCTCTCACCATTTCACTGTCTTTCATCTCATTTGGTGGTAGAAAAACGATATCAAATTATAATAGAAATATATAAATGGTCAAAATAGGAATCAATACATAAACAAATATATTGTAACATCATCAGTAGTATTGTGATTGTGATAAATCGATGTTTTGTAACACCCCTACTTAATATACTGATTTATATTGCTTCTGTAAACCTGGATACACTGGAATTGCAACTGTACCAAGGCAAAGTTTAACATTTTAATACAATCTCTTTTTCAATCATCTTACCTCAAGTCCAAAAACCTTGGAAACAATTGCAGGTCCCAGATCACCAACCACCACAACCTGGGCTATCAGTGTGCCTATCTGCAGTCCTATCATGCTGAAATATCACATCAAAGAAACCATTGAGTAATGGCACCTCAGCACATTGTTTTAATCAGAATATCATGATCCAAAAAAACACTGTGTAATGGCACCTCAGCACATTGTTTTAATCAGAATATCATGCTGAAATATCACTCAAAGAAACCATTGTGTAATGGCACCTCAGCACATTGTTTTAATCAGAAGAGTCCATGAGTCTTGGCAAATAGCACTTGTGACACCTCGTCTACAGTCTTAGATAAAAGGAATGTTTGGCAACACCACAGAACACTGTTTTGATCAGAAACTCTTACGTAATAATTATGGCCGTTGGCCTGACAGTGATTCAACCAGCCTGAGTGGTGTCATGGTTAAACCGTTGGACATAAGGCTGGTAGGCTCTGTGGGTTGGTGTAAGACCACTAAACCGACATCTCCCTCACAAACCACTAACTCATGGCATGCTTCAACCGTAATTGGATATAAGCATGAAAATAAGTGGAACAGAAATGAATGACAGTGAAAGAAAACATGCTATCACCTGGTTACTCTTAGCCAGTAGCAGCAAGGGATATTTTATATGCACTTTCGCCATAGCCAGGACATAATCCAAGAAGGATGGCAAACAATATTACCGGTACCTATAATTTGTATGTCTATATAACTTGTTTTTAATTCGGGTATAGCTCTATAACAATCAATGAACTAGATGACAAATTATAGCCTTGAAAATGTACAAATTATTATGCATGCAATCATTATAAACACAGAAAGAAAGAAAGAGGGTGAGGGAGAGGAAAAGAGAGACAGACACACACACAGATAGATACATACCCTACTTCAACAATAAATTTCCCTGCAGGACCAAACAGATGATAAGCTGAAAAAGTTTTAAAAAAGAAATGTTCAGATATACCCATATATAATGTTAGATACTCATTATACTTTAATACTACCATGATTTGGAAATCTCACAATGTTAGATGATAATTCTACTTTAATACCGCCATGACTCGGTAATGTCACAATGTTAGATGATCATTCTACTTTAATACCGCCATGACTCGGTAATGTCACAAT